>PVJD01001737.1:0-244232 GCA_004026545.1 Mormoops blainvillei
TCTCCCACCCCCCACCCCCCCCCTCCTCTCTCTCTATAATCAATAAATATATCTGCAGGTGAGGATTAAAAAAAAAAACAACTCAGGTCAAGAGAAACTTTTATTTGAAGATGGAGTACTGAACACATGAATTTAGGTTTGCTCCCTCCTCAAATAGTACTAGAACATAAACAATTAAAGACAAAGAGAATAGAAGATGAGATAGGATCACAATTTTGGAAGATGGAGAGTGGACTAGGGGCAACTGGTTTAGCAGACTGGAGAACGCTCAGTCCAAAACTAGGCCCATGTAGAAGCAATTTCATTTAAATGATAAAACCCCCAAAAGGCTGAAGGACTGTCAGCACCAACTTCCCCTGGACACGGGGGTGAATGAAGGCTGGAGAACTGGCTGAAAGACTTTTTAACTAGTTAGACCCCCAGAGTCTCTCCCTCATTTCTCACGGACAAGTGACCGCCTCCAAAGGCCCAGGTCCCACCTACAAGATCTGCAATGTATTCTCTGAAAAGAATCAACAAAGGATCTTTGGACTAGAGAATTCCATGCTGACGAGAGATTACACAAAAGATTACTGCGGAACACTGAGAACCCCCAGGCTTCTACTTAGTTTTCTGACTAGTCATATTTTTATTTAATTTTTTTTCTGGGGAATCTGATCAGTTTAAAAAAAAAGTACCTAAAAATAGTAACATCAGGGTCTCCTAAACAAAGCAGCCAGATCACCCTAGAACGAAGCCCAGAACTGCCAAACGCCCACCCACTATTTAAAGAACCTCCAGCCATCTTTTTAGATAGCTACTCTAAAATAGGCGGGAACAGCAAGACTTTCAAATATTACGGAAAACGTCTAACAGAGAAACAGCAAAGCAAATTAGAGGAGAGAAAAAAAAAATCACAAGAAGAAATTTAAAGAAACAAAAATTCTAGCATCTTCAGAGGTCTGAGGAAGTAAAGCCATGAAATAAGGACAAGATGTTATTGGAGAGAAAAATATTCAGAGAATAAAAAGGAGCTCTTAGAGTAAAATCATGGCAGATTAAAAATTCAATATAAGATATAATTTAGAAAATGTCCAAGAAAGTTGAACAAAAAGAAATAAAACAGGGAAGATGGAGAGTGTAGGGGCCAATTCAGGATAGCCAATATAATAGAGTGTTCATTATCAAAGAAAATGGATGGGATGTAATTGTCAAGGAAAGAAATTTCCCAGAATTGAAGGAGATCTTTCCCCGAGACCTGAAGGACATTAGTCTACTTAAAGGACGGGCAGTGGTGGGGCTAGGGATGGAGTGGGGAAAGTGTTTTCCACAATGAAAAGGCCAATCAAGTTTCCAACAAAGTAAATGCACACAGACCTAGACCAAGGTTTATCATTATGGATTTTCCAGAGAGAAAAATAATTTCATATAAAGGATTTCAAGTCAGAACAGCAGAAACTTATCAAGAACAACTCTAGAAGGCAGAGACTTCAAAACTCTGAGAACAGATGATTTCTACCTTAGAATTATAAACTTCATCAAAGCCATCAATTAAAAGCCAGAGTGAGCCCTGGCCAGGTGGCCCAGTTGGTTGGAGTGTCGTCTCCTACACCCAAAGGTGGCAGGCTCAATCCCCAGTCAGGGCACATACCTGGGTTGTGGGTTTGATCCCCAGTTGTGACATGTGTAGGAGGCGGCTGACTGATGTTTTTCATTCACATGCACCTTGTGCTTGCTCTCTCTCTCTCTCACCACCCCTCTCTTTCTCCCTCCTCCTTCCCTTCCTCTCTCTAAAATCAGTAAATATGTCCTCAGGCGGATTAAATTTTTTTTTTGAAAAAGCCACAGTGAACAAAGGAACTGTCAGATTTGCAAGTTCCCCAAAACTATCTCTCTTACACCCTTCCTCCATAAGAAACTGAAGAACGTGCTCCACCAAAATGAAGTAGTGAACCGACAAAGAGTAAGCCTTAAAGTCCAGAGCCTGAAAACTCCAAAACGAAAGGCAAACAGAGTCTTCAAGGGCGGGGGAGAAAGGGAAGCCCTAGCTTTTGGGGGGCCGAGAAAGCAACCTAGAGTGAAGGTCGGAAGGCTCTGGGAGAAATTTCCTCAAACAGGGTAAATTGGATAGAGTCTCTGTTGGCTCTATTAAGAGATGGAGCAGTTGGCTATGTTAAGAGATTTGCAACTGAGGTCGAGTCTGAGGCTGAATATTAGTAAGTATTTCAAAAGTTAAAAGAAAAATAATTAGTATCTGCTGAGTAGTCTTAAGAGGGAAAGTAATCAAACTGTGCTAGGGAGCTTTTCTGTGGCAAGTCTCACATAGTGATAATAAAGTAAACGCTGTATGTTGATCTTACCAGAGTCACCGTACAATTACAGCAGAAGACGAGGGTTGGGAAAGTTTGTGTGCGAAGGGGAGAGGGGCAAGGGTAGATGAAAGTGAGCTAAATACACACTTTTTCATCAACAGATAATTCCTAAAACTAAAAAGTAGGCTGGTAACAATACAAGTATGTTAATTAAAAAATATGGAAGTTATTACTATCGGCTAGAGTTGAAAACACTGGCCTCTGACAAACAGAAAATGGAGAGATGCTGCTATTATTTTGGTTACAAATCTTATAACATTACTTAATTTTCTAATTATGTAAAATGTATTAACTATACCAAGCTTTGATAAAATAAAAACCATTTTTTCCCCATTTAAAAAAAACAGAGGCGAGGACTCATGTCCAACATATCACAACATGACATGCAGACACGTGAGCATGGCTGCTCTGGCACCGGTCACTGCCCTGCACTGCGCTACAGGCACAGGATAGTTAAAACAGAAAAAGTCCCTTTTCTGGGAACTCATATTCTATAACGAAAACTAATTGTGAATTCTTTAAAAATAACTGACTCTGCTTAGTGGGTAAGAAGGAAATAAATAGGTTTCTATGACAGAACATAAGAGCGGGAAGTATTTTGGGCAGTGCGGTCAGAGGAGGTTCCCTGAGGGGTGGTATTTAACTTGAGACCTGAAAGATGAGGAGTTGGCCACGCAGGGCTAAGGAAAGAATATTCAAGGAAGGGGATAAGCAGCCCAATGGTTCTGAGGCAGAAAATATCTTGGTGTGCTCAAGGATAAGCCCAAAAGAGGTCAGGGTGATGGAAAGGTAGTGAAGACAGGAGAGGCTGGGAAAAACACGAGGCAGAAGAGGAGGCAGGTGCCACAGGCCACCACACACTGACAGAAACGCGGTGTGTGGCATCAGAGCAAAACAGAGCACTCTGCTGTGGCAAGAGCAGCGACAACCGACCTGTTATTAGGTGCTGTCGAGGTCCAGGCAACAAAGTTGGCCAAAGACAGCAGCAGTGGAGACAGTGAAGACAAATACAAAATATATTTTGAAAGCAGGACTGAAAGTGCTGGGGAAGGGGCGACAGTGAGGAAGAAACTAAAGATGACGCCCAGGTTTCTGACACTGGAGACTGGGAGGATGGTGGCACCAATGACTGAGAGAGCAAAGACGGGATGTGGAAAGGCAGGTTCAGGTAGATGGGTCAGAGAGGCGAACCAAAAGTTCCTCCTTGGGGACCGCAACGTACAAACTGTCAATCACAAAAAGAGTCGCGGTGATATAAAGTACAGCACACGGTCAACGATGGAATAATTATGTATGGTGTCAGATTGGTACTAGATTCATCAGGATGATCACTTTATAGGCTATGTAAATGTCTAATTACTATATTGTACACCTAAAACTAACATAATATTGTATATCAACTGTAGTTGAAAAAAATTTCAACTTTCTTGGGCACGAGACATCCAGAGAGACGTCAAGGGGGCACTAGACGTAGGGTCTGGAGCTCAGAAAAGGTCAGTGCCGCACATATACATTGGGCACCCACCAGCCCGGCACCGGCATTTGAAGCCCTGGGAATAGGGGAGTGCACAGAGAGAGGAGAGGGCCTAAGCCACACCCCGAGCGATTCTCAACATTTTGGGGTCCCAAAAAGAAGGGAGTGCCAGGAAGGGATCAAGAAATGACTAGCTGGGAAGGGGGAAGCCAGATTAGGAGGGAATTTCAAACATAATGGAAAACTGTTCTTAAAGATACTCAGAGACCCAGTAAGACAAGATAAGAATGTCTCAATTGGGAGCAGCAATACATAGATCTTGAATGGCCCTGAGAAATGTCACAAGAGTGATGGGAAAAAATACCAAATTGTAACAAAATGAAGAGCAAATGAGTAATAGCTATAGCACACTTAGAAAACATTTTAGAAATTCTGCCTTGAAAGGGGACAATGAAATCTGATGAGCGATGGAGAGGGGTACCAGGGTCCAGGAGGGTGTGGTTGTTTCATTTTTAATTTTAGGGTACCAGAGCATTAACCCGGAGCATTATTCTTTCAGTTGTTCAACAAATGCTTATTGAGCACCAAAATAATGCCCTTATGGAGCTTATGGTCTACCAGGGGACAGAGGCAATAAACAAAGACACATATACTAATTTCAAGTGGAGATGTGTGCTTTGACAGCCAAATAAAGAAAGCACGTTAAGGGGGTAAAGAATAGTGATATTTCAGATACTTGAGTCAGGGATGCCAGTTCTGAGAGGGTGGCACTTGAAGGAGAACTGAGTGAAGTGCAGGTGCAAGAATCCTAGACAGGAAGGGGTTGGGAGGTGGGAAGGAGGATGAGAACAGTGTTCCAGACAGGAGGACGGCGCGTCAAGGCCCAGTGAGAGGCCAGTGTGGCTGGAGCACCTGGAGAAACAGGCAGAGAGGGAAGAGATGGGGACAGAGGGGTGGCAGGGGCCTTACAGCGCATGGCAAGAGTTTGGACTTTATACTGTTTATAGAGAAGCCATCGCAAGCAGTATGTAAAAGTATGAAGCAGAAGAACCACTGTGGCTGTTGTGTGAATTCAGACCATGAGGTACACAGGTGAACAAAAGAAGACAGCTTAGGGAGCCCCTGCAGAAATTCTAGGAAGACTTGGGGGTGCCCTGGGCTGGGATTTAGGTGTGGGAGTGGGACATTAGAGGTGCCTGGATTGTGGATAGACACTAATGGATCAGAGATGAGGTGTGAGAGGAAGGCAAGAATCAAGGATGGCTTCAGGTTTTGGACTGAGCAACTGGTAAGAGTCACTGCTGAGATAAGGAACCACGGAAGAAATGTAGGTTTAGAAAACAAATCCAGAAGTTGGTTTGGGACATGTTACATTTCAGATGTCTATTAAACAACCAAATGGAGAGATAAAACAGGTATCTGAAAAGCAAGGGAGAGACAGGGGCTAAAGATAAGTATGTGGACATCAACATATAGATTGTATTTAAGGCCCTGGAAATGAATAAGTAGAGACAGGGAATGAGTAGAGACAGGGAAGCAGTAAGAGAAAAAAGCCATTGGCACACTAAAGTTTAGAGGTCAGGAATAGGGGAGAAGGATCCAGCAGGGGAGACTGAGAAAGAACAAATGCGTTGTATGCAGAAGCAAGACGGAGTAGTGTCACAGATGCCAAGTGAAGAGAGAATTTCAGGAAGGAGCGCGTGGTCAACTGCGCCCCATGCTGCTGAGATAGACGGGAGCTCCATGAGAAACTGCCAAGGGTCTCTATTGACCCGGGATGAATGAACGATGCTCTGAGATAACATTTCTTACTCATAAGTGTACTCAGACTACTTGGTAATCTGGAAAAGTTACCCTCAGTTCAGCTGGAACACCAACGCACTGTTTCCATGAATACCTCCCGCACGGCGAACCCTCCTGCAGGGTTCCCCGGGGAAGCAACCCAGGAGGGCCCTGTGCCTGCGAAACAGAAGCAGCTCCAAACGCACAGGCTCAAGAAATGGGAAGCAGACCAGTGCTCGCAGCAGAGAATGAGATCTGGTAGGGCAGGACAGAACTATTGCACAGGTGACTACATTCTTCTACCTCATAGCCTGTGAGGGGAAAATTAATGAAATCATTTCTCCCATCTTAGACAACGACTGAAAACAAAGAAGAGCTGCAGTTTCTGAAACTTCTGACTATTCATTGTGTCTAACCCCATTTTCTTCCACTAGCCTTTGTCCCTGTTGTAGCACCTGACTTAAAAACAAACAAACATTTATTGGGGTTTAACTTACATGCAGTGAGAATTTACCCATTTTAAGTTTGATGTGTTCTGAGAAATGTGCACAATCATGTGAGGTCCATGACAATGAAGATATCGAGTATTTCTGTCACTCCCCAATGTTCCCTCTTGTCCCTGTGCTGTCAAGCTCTTCCACAAAACTGCAGTCTTTGGCAAGCAACAATATGATTTCTGTCCTACAGTTTTGCCTTTTTAGAATGTCATATAAATGGAATCAAACAGTACACAGCCTTTGTCGCTGGCTTCGTTTACTTAGCATAATGCTTTTGAGATCTATCCATGGTGTTGCCTGGATCAGTAATTTTTTCTTTTTGTTCCTGAATAATAATCTGTAATATGAATGTACCACCGTTTATCTGTTCACTATTTGATGAATATTTTGTTTTTTTCCAGGTTTTAGCTATTATGAGGAAAACTTCTATAAACTTTTGCTAAAAGTGCTTAGCTGAACACAGGTTTTCATTTCTCTGGGGTCAATACCTGGGAGTGGGATCACTGGGGCATGTAGCATCTAGCTTTTGTCCACTAAGAACAGGTAAACATTTACTGAGCACTAACTTTGCAACGCACAATGTTAACTCTTGGTACACTTTATGCTATTCTGTTCTTAAAATGACAATCGAGTTACTACTGTTCCCATCTTACTAAAAAGTATCTAATGTACAAGGAGAGGAGGTCTCTTGCCTGGGATCCCATATCTGTGCGGGCAGCAGAGTCAGGATTCTGAAACCCGGGACATCTCCCCTGTGCCACATGCATGATGTCTGAGAGGCGGGGCACAAAATCCTACCTGATGCTCTATGTCTTCTGAACAAAAGTGGACACTGCTGACTGTTCCTTTCCTCCTTTTTAAATCATGACAACGACTGTATCACTGGGACTCGGAAGACCATAATATGTCATTTTTAAAGTCAGAACTTTATAGGATATGATGTGGAAGTGCTTTTAATGGCTTCACAGAAGTGTATAAATGTTCATTTACTGGTGTTAAATAACAACTCCAAGGGAAGCAAGAGCCGACCCTCTTCTATCAGCATGGTCAATACTCATAGTCAATAACAACCTCTTCTAGAGACCTCTCTGTTCTCATGATGTAAGAGGCCAAGTTTGGTGAAAAAAATACAAGGATTCTGGAATGAGACAGACCTGCATTCAAATTTTAGTTCTTCTCCCTAGTGGACAGGTGCATATACGAGGTCTGTCCAGAAGGTATCCAGCCATGTAATATGAAAAATAGAGACACTGATTGAAGAAGATACAAGATACAAGAAACACTGTACACAGGACAATGACACCTCAGTCCCCTTCAAAGCAGGCACCTTGGGACCCCACACAGTTCTCTCAATCACCACCGGCTGCCCCATCGTATTTTCCTGAATCTCATTGATGGTGTGAAATCACTTCCCTTTCAAAGGGGACTTCAGTTTGGGGAAAAGCCAGAAATCACAGGGTGCCAAATCTGCACTCTAGAGGGGCTGAATCATCTGGGTGATTTGATGTTTGGCCAAAAAACTGCACAAGACGAGATGCATGAGCAGGCGTGTTGTCATGATGAAGCTGCCACTCACCCGTTGCCCATAGCTGTGGCCTTCTGAATCATCCAGATAGTTTCTGTGGGCGAATGTTCAAGCTTTAATGCAAAATCTGATGCGGGCTCCTTGCCCTACTCGTTCAGTAATTTTGACTGTGATGGCCACACGGTACACATGCTCACTCAACAGCGTCTACCACCCCCGTTGACCATTACAACGAAGTCGTCACTGTTCACACATGCACATTCCAGTCCACTCTCCTTGGCTGCCAGGCTACATCGATGTCATGCAAACTGTTTTCATTATATTAACAATGGCTGGACTTTCTCTGGACAGACCTCGTATATCTTGTTAGTGTTTTCACTTTCTTAATAAATACCCAAAAGTGGAATTGCTGAATCATACGGTAGTTCTATTTTTAACTTTCTGAGGGATCTCTATACTTTTTTCCATTGTGGCTGCACCAATTTACAATCTCACGAACAGTGCACAAGGGTTAACTTTTCTCCACATTTGGGTCAACTCTTATGTCTTGGTTTTTTGATAATGGCCATTCTGTCAGGTGTGAGGTGACAGTTCATTGTGATTTGGTTTGCATCTCCCTGATGATTAATGACATTGAACATCTTTCCATGTACCTGTTGGCCACTTGTATGTCTTCTTTGGAAAACTGGCTATTCAGATTTTTAATTGCATTTTTTTTTGCTATTGAGTTGTATGAGTTCTTTATTTCAGAGATTACAGCTCCTTATCAGATAGATGGTTTGTGAATGTTTTTTCACATTCAGTAGATTATTAGTTCCCTTTGCTGTGCAGAAGTTTTGTAGTATGATGCAGTCCCACTTACTTATTTTTGCTTTAGTTCCTTTCGCTTTTGGTGTCAGGTTCAAAAATCATCGTCAAGATCTCTATCAAGGAACTCACCACCTTTTCTCTTCTAGGAATTTTAAAATTTCCAGTCTTAACATGCAAAGTTATTTCAACATAAAAATGTTGTGTACGTACCTCTGGCTCAATGACTTAGCTTTCTCCTGAAATTTTAAAAAATATTTTATTTAGGAAGATGTCCCCTGATAAACAGTGGCCTTACTTATGTGCTGCCACCTTGCCATGTACCTGGGACGTGAAGACTCCCAATTATAAAGCATGAGCCTACAAAGTCTTATTAAGACTTCATAATGCTCTCACACACTCTGGTCATTATTCTCTCCTGTCTGCAACATCTTAACATCCACCCTGCAACACTGCACAGTTTGCAGTCTTGGCTCCAAAAGCTTCAGACTCTGAATTCTCCAAACAAGAAAACAGCTCTTTCCTGTTACTCCTTTGTGGAGCTTCATGGCCAGCTGTACAGTGAAGAGATGCTGGCTGCCATCTGCTTGCTGTTACCGCTACAAGAGTAAACGTGATACTATACTTTCCAATAAAAATAAGACCCTGGCCAAGCATAACCTTAAGTAAAATGACAGATGAATAGTTTTCTAAATCAATCGAAAAGACTTTAACATATTAATCCAGAGAAACCAAAGGATTTAAATCAACTATGGCTGCTCAGAGTTACACATGCAACCCAGTAAAGGAAATAATTTAGTCCTTAACAAGTATTTTCATGAAATAGCATTACTATTCTTCAGACAAATTTTTACCCTAAGGTAATGCCACACACTCCCTTTCTTTTATGACATACACACTTGAAACTACGTTATTCAAAAGATCCTGGTTGTTATAATTTTGCTAAACAACATGTAAAGTTACTGAAACTTTCTTTTCATTATTTTGTCATCAAAACCCCCTTGATAAACTACCCTCCCCACCAAAAATAAAAAATAAAAAAAGCCCTTTTCTAGAAGGCAGAGGTCCTTGTGCACAAGATCTTGGTTGTTGACAGGTAAGAAATAACTTTTGCTTTCAGAAGCTAGTTTCAGAAGCTAGCAAATGGGAATGGATTTTTAAATAATTTTTTAAAATTGTATTTATTTACTTTTAGAGAGATGGGAAGGGAGGGAGAGAGGGAAAGAAACATCAGTGCGTGGCTGCCTCTAGCACGCCCCGTACTGGAGACCTGGCCGGCCACCAGGCATGTGCCCTGACTGGGAATCGAACCAGTGTCCCATTGGTTCGCAGGCCGGCACTCAATCCACTGAGCCACACCAGCCAGGGCTCGATTATTTTTTTTTTAATTTAGCAATCCATGTGGACTAACTGATAAATAAAAAGTTAGGGGATTTCAATACAACAAATAGTATCTGGGACTCAGTGACATGTCAGCAAGTTACAGAAAGGGCAAGAAACATACAGGCTCTGTCCTCCTGGAGTTGACTATTCAAAGGAAAAGATAAGTAAGGGTGTTGTTCAGATATAAAGGGCATCTTACCCAAACCAGATGGGAGAGTGTAAGTTCTCAGTAAAGACCTCCTGGAGGCAGGAACATCACCTGAAGGGCGAGGAGGCGTTAATAAATACAACAGACATACAATATAAGGAGGCGGTGTCTGTCAGGCGAGAGACCCACTGGAGGCATCAGACCTGAGTCCCAGACCTGAGTCCCAGACCTGCCTCTGCAACAACCTGAGCAAGCCGTTTGACCTTTCTAGCTCTCGTTTTTCCTAACCTGTGACATGGGATGGTTAGATTATGTCAGTTGACCTTATCCCTGGCCGTGCGTAAGAATCATCTAGAAGCTTTCTCAAAATACTGGCTCCCTCCTCCAGAAACACGGTTTCAGTTGGTAAGGGTGTTGGTGTTTCTTTGAGAAGCTTTCCAGGTAAACTAGTCTACAACTGAGACTGAGACTGAGAGCCGCTGAATGTGGTGGCCTCCTAAATCCCAGATATCTTAGGTCTGTGGTTCTCAACTCACAGTGCGCAACAGTAGCCTCCGCAGAGCGTCCAAAAATCCCAGTGCAGGCTGCTTTCTAGACAATTAAACCAGAATCCCTGGGCGTGGGGCCCAGGGTCAGTATCGTTTAGAGTCCCCAGGCTGATTCCAAGGTGCAGCCGATGCTGAGAACCACTGTTCTGGGCTCTTTTGATACTTCAGTTTCCTATTATGGCCACTGAAGAAGGATGAAAAAAGGGAGCAAAGGGAAGCTCATAAGTTCTCCCTCTCTCATTCTTATCTTAAATTAATATATTGTTTTTTTAACCGGTTGAAAAGATTTTAACATATTAATCCAGAGACGCCCAAGGATTTAATTCAACTACACTCACAAAATGTGGCTGCTTAGAGTTATATATGCAATATGGTAGAGGAAATAATTTTGTCCTTAACACATGTTTTATGAACTGAATGCCAAAGGCCACTGATGCATTTCAAATGGGGCTGAACCCCACAGAAGGGTTGATTTTGGACACTGGCATAATGCATGGTGGTGAATGACAGGTGGAAAATGCCCATTCCAAAGTGCTCTCAGTTCTAAATTTAAAATCCAATGGCACAAATCTATAAACTGACTCCATGGTGCATTCTCTGCAATGCTTCATTAGAATTTGATTTGCATGGTTGACTGTAATATGAACATTGCATTCCCTGCCCCCAAGGTTACTTAAATTCACTTATTAGGCAATGGTGAACTAAACAAACAGTAATTAGAAACATTCCAGACAACCTTTTAAATCTGCTACTAAATTATATTTTTCCTGCACCAAAGCCCACACACACAGCACATCCACATGTATCAAGAGACCAAAGCCTCAGAAATATTTCGTTAATAAGAGCACAAGCTACCTCTGGGCTTTCACACCGGATTCTTCAGGGAAGTAAGGGCTGCTTTAGGAGGGGACTGATCCTATTTCTCACATCTGGGTAAGTAAAGCACTGCCCACATGTGATTAGAAATCCCAAGAGAAAATGACTCTCCAGGGGTGTGGAAATGAAGAAACACCTCTGACAGACTGCTCCATTTCCTAAAATGAGTCAGAAATGAAAGTCATTCTTCAGCAAAGAACATCTGCATCGTGGCACAGCTTGTAGAACAATGTCAGATGACACCTGTGGCTAAGTGGTTGGGCCTCAGGGACAACAGGAACGGGACCTCCACGGTGCACTCATCTCAGAGCTGCGCTCGTAGCTTGGAGGGTCTGCAAACCCAATGAGCACCAGACTCCCTGGTCTCAACTGTAAATCTTGATTAGCAGTAAGGCTGCTCACATTCCATGAGAAAGCTGGTCCCTCTCCAAACAGTGGAAACAGCCAGGAAGGGTTCAAGTGCAGCCACAGGCATGGAAACAGCAATTCTTAGGAAAAAAACTGTTTCACTCAACTAAAAATAGTCTATGCCTGTTAATGATTCGCATTCCTGAGGAGGAAGGGCTGCTGTATAGAGATGAATGGGTGCTGCCAAGGGAGCCAGGAAGGAGAGACAGTGGCATATGGTCAGTACAGAAAGGTAGGAAAGACCAAAACACCTTTCACAATATCTCCAGTAAGGACTAATACACAGAAAGGTGAAAAACAAAGGCTGTCTTCACCAAAACTGGGGGCTAGTTATTTTTGTTTGGCTCGCCACTATTCTTTCCATCATGGGTTTTTAAAAGGAGTCCCATTCTATTGCCTGCCATGGGGGTTGAGGGGGTAGACAGGGCAGTTGGGGAACCCTGGAAACAACCTCAATGCCCATTAACAGGTGGCTAATTAAATTAAAATCTGGTACATACACAACGGAATACTCTGTAGCCTTTTGAAAGAAGGCAAATACAGGGGGCGTGTGCAGATACAGAGATGTCTGTATTCTGTGTGATACATGAAAAAAGACATGAAAAGACATGAAAAAGGCATGAAAAAACGCACCTGGTGTCTATATAGCAAACATCTACGTAAATATATTGAAAGAAGTTCCCTTAGTGCAGAAGGAAGGGGCCAGGACAGTATTATTTTTCCTTTTATGCCCTTTAATACAGTTTGAATTCTCTTTTTATGTACTTATATCCTCCCTTTTTTAATAACAGGCATTAAGTGTGTGGGAGGCTATTTTTGGTTTCTCCTTTATACTAGTTTTTCTACATATAATTTAAAACAAAGAGCGCTATTTTAAATAGATGTTATCGACTGAACTGTGTCTCCTCAAAATTAAAAAGTTGAAGTCCTAACTGCCAGTACCTCAGAATGCAACTATATTTGGAGATAAGGCCTTTAAACAGGCGATGACGTTAAAATGAAACCGTTAGAGTGGGTCCTAACCCAATGAGACTGCTGTCCTTATAAGAACACAAAATACGGACAAACGCAAAGATGCCAGGGATGTGCACACATTGGAAAAACCATGTGAGGACACAGCAAGAAGGTGGCATATGCAGGCCAAGGAAAGAAGGCTCACAGGAACCAAATGTGCCAACATCTTGAACTTAAAGCCTCAAGAAGAGCGGGAGAATAAATTTCTGTTGCTTAAGCCACCCAGTCTGTGAGTGTTTTGTTATGGTAGTCCGAGCAAATTAATATAACATATAAATACGTACATAGACAAAATCTGCCTAACAACAGAGAGAGAGGCATCCACAAGTCTCTGATGGATCAAAGCCCTGCTGTCCGCTATGACAGAGAGGGCCTCGTGGGGCACACGAAGCCACACCGGAGCTCGCGCGCTTCTCACTGCATCGGGGTCGCCAATTAGGCGGCTGGAGCCGGGACTAAAACAGGCTTCCTACTTCCTGACCCAGGACTCTCTCTGCTCACATCACTTACTTTTTATGGTAATTTTAACAAACCCAGAACTCAAAGGACTAGAGCCCAGGATATTTTCTTTATTAGTGTCTTTTTAAGGCTTGACTTATATTAAAAAAGCTTTCTTCCTGTGCTGGTAACTAATGAAAAGGAAGGTGTCGCAGTAATATTACTAATTTGATTTAAAAAACACTTGGCACCAGGGTTTAAAAATTCAGAATAACAAATGATATGTCATATTTGTGTGCCAAACTAATTTTTATACTTTAATACATGCAGGTCTCAGAACACAATACAATATATTAAAAGTATGGTAGTCCCAGGCTAAAATTTTCTTTATAAAATCTTACAGATTTTTACCAATTAATCAACCTTCCCTTTAAATATTAGCTTAGAGATCAAAGGTACATTAAAATCCCAATTTTGCCTACAAAATCTATAACCTAAAAGTGGGCTGAGATCCAATCACATGAAAATAAAGTCAAAAGTTGAAGATAAATATCTGATAGTCAGCTCAGGCTGCGCTTGGGGAAGGCAGAAAATTTGTGCCATGAATGACCTGAGTCAGTCTCACCAAGGGCAAGAGCTCTAAGCCAATCGGGAATGAGATATATAAAGGTAAAGAAGTGACTGTTTTACAAAAATGTAAGTAAGATTATTTTAATAGAAATTTTGTACCATTCTTTTCTTTTTGACCTCATTTTCATTTAGCTTCCCATGTAATTTTTAATTAAAATTTTTTTCCATTATAGTTTACATTCAGTATTATTTTGTAGTAGTTTCAGGTGTCCAGCATAGTGGTTAGAGAATTATATACTTTACAAAGTGTTCCCCCTAAAAAGTTTTTGCAGCAAAGGAAATTATCAGCAAAATGAAAAGACAATCTACTGAATGGGAAAACATATGCACCAATGATATATCTGATAAGGGGTTAATAGTCACAATTTATAAAGAACTCATACAAATCAACACCATAAAAGACTAAAACCAATTGAAAAAATGGGCAAAAGACCTAAACAGACACTTCTCCAAAGAGGAATAAAGACGGCCAATAGACACATGAAAAGATGCTCAATGTCACTAATCATCGGAGAAATGCAAATTAAGACGACAGTCAGGTATTACCTCATACCTGTTCAGAATGGCTACCACCAACAAAGTGACAAATGAAGACTGGCAAGGATGTGGAGAAAAGGGAACCCTCATGCACTGTTGGTGGGAATGCAAAGTGGTGCAGTCACTGTGGAAAACAGTATAAGGTTTCCTCAAAAAATTAAAACTGGAACTTCCTTATAACCTAGTAATTCCAATTTTGTGTATATATCCAAAGAAAACCAAAACACTAACTCAAACGAATACATGCACCCCTACCCTACGTTCAGTGCAGCATTATTTACAATAGCCAAGCTATGGAAGCAGCCCAAGTGCCCGTCGATAGATGAGTGGATAAAAAAGGTGTGGTATATGTATACAATGGAGTATTACTTGGCCATCAAAAATAAAATAAAATCTTACCATTTGTTAAAGCATGGATGGACCTAGAAAGCATTATGCTAAGTGAAATAAGTCAAGAGACAAACACCATATGATTTCAGTTACATACGGAATCTAAAGAATAATATAAACAAACAAAACAGAAACAGGCTCACGGACAGAGAGATCAGACTGACGGTTGCCAAAGGGGAGATAGGGTGGGGGGCTGGGTGAAAAGGTGAAAGGATTGAGAAATACATATTGGTAGTTACAAAACAGTCAAGGTCATGTAAAGCGCAGCATACAAAATACAGTCAATATTGAAATAATAATGTAAGGAGAAGTGATTTATGCCTAGGTCTGTCTTGCCACTAACGATAAAGTTTTGAAGGCAGGAACTGTGTACCTAAGATTCTCACAGAGTGCCTGGCAAAGAGTAGGCATTTGCCAACGCTGGGGCAGGGGAACAGGCTGGGAAGCACCCAGTATTGATCACCTCAGGGTAGGTATGTGCAGCAAGTTCTGCCAAGGAGGTTGTGGGATGCAAGGTTGAAGAAAGGGGGCCAATTTGTACATCCTGAAGTTTGGGCTGTATCCCTATGCAGGGTGGAGTCTCTGAGAGTGTTTCTGAAGGAGAATGTTATAAAGAACACAGGTGGGACCAGCAGTGGTGTACAGAATGGACCACAGGGGATAGGAACACCAAGAATCAATCAATCAAGGGGCATCAGGAGGTCAATCGGGTAATGTTTAGTTGAGAAAACTCTCACCTTCCTAATCTGAAAAATGGGCTTCACCCTAATCTATCTTAGTAGGGCTGTTATGAACGCTAAATGGGACTTTACACGTGACCTAATGTACGCACTTAAGAAAACAGGTCTATTATTATTATGACAGCCAGGGTGTGCGTCTCTGGGCTTTCCTCAGGTCCCAAACAGGGAGTGGCAAAGGCTATCCATCTTTCTGGGAAGTGGAGTGTGCTATATTTATTCCTTAGACTTCCAAAAGTTAATACTTTGATAGAGCAGACTCAACACAGGAAGAACAAATGTCTGAAATGATCTTTAAAATTAAGACACTCCAAAATCAATTTTTAAGTTAATTTTGTATAAAAATAACTACACAGGCTAATGCTAATCAGTTTTAAAACACTACACTAATGGACTGTGCTATAAATCGAGGAAAACCATTTTCACAGTGAAAATGCCAATGCCTTTTTAATTAAGGATAAAATCGTCAACATAAAAGACTTAAGATAAATGAGGAATCATTCCTTCCTCTCATAATGAAAGGACCTGAAAACTCTGTGAAGTATTTTAAGATACTGATTATCAGAAATTTACATAGTATCTAAGCTATAGAATTTTTCAGCTGCCTAATAATCACTTCAAATTGGGGCTGACAGCCTCAGAACAAATTTGGTGCTCTGTTTTTTCGTTTCCTTTTTCTAGGAACTTTTTAAGTTATTATCAGGGGGTCCATGGTCCTATATTTAGAATCATTATTTAGATATAAAGTTCTACTGAAGATAATGGCACTTTGTCTAACACAATGCAATGTTAACTTTTTTATTTTCATAAACTTTACCTCAAGAGAGTTATTATACATAAAAAAGTTTATGCACATTTACATAAATATATATATGTGTAGCCATGGTAAAGCTTTACCAACTGTTATCTATCAGTCATAACAAAATCAATACATCAGAAATCTGTGATAATATTCCCATTCTCAACATCAATGATCTACTTAAAAAGTTTACTAGTACTTCATTGCATTCATTTATCAGTTCTCATAGTTTCTCAGTGGAATCTTTTGGGTTCTTTACGCACAGTATCATGTCATCTGCAAATAAAGACAGCTTTACTTCTGCCTTTCCAATTTGGATGCCTTTTATTTCTTTTTCTTGTCTGACTGCTATGGTTAGGACTTCCAGTACTATGTTGAATAAGAGAGCTGAAAGCAGACATTCCTGTCTTGTACCCAATCCTAAAGGGAAATGCTTGTAGCTTTTGCCTGTTGAGAATGATGTTGGCAGTGGGTTTGTCACATATGGCCTTTATTATGTTTAGGTATGTTCCCTCTATTCCCACCCCGCTGAGAGTTTTTTTTTTATCATAAATGGGTGTTGTTTTTTATCAAATGCTTTTTCTGCAATGTACTGGTATGATCATGTGGTTTTTATCCTTCATTTTTTTTATGTGGTGAATAGATTTGAGAATGTTCTACTAATCTTGCATTTCTGGAATAAATCCCACTTGATCATGATGTATGATCTATTTGATGCATTGCTGTATACCGTTTGCTAATATTTTGCTGAGGATTTTGGCATCTATGTTCATTAGGGATATTGGTCTGTAATTTTCTTTTTTTTGTAGTGTCTTTATCTGGTTTTGGAATTAGGATAATGCTGGTCTTGTAAAATGAGCTTGGGAGCTTTCCCTCAGAAATCAGTTGCATTTTTATATGCCAATAATGAACTAACAGAAAAGAAAATTAAGAAAACAATCCTATTCACAATTACATCAAAAAGAATAAAATACCTAGGAATAAATCTAACCAAGAATGTAAAAGACCTGTACTCAGAAAATTCTAAGACACTGAAGAAAGAATTAAAGAAGATACAAATAAGTGGAAGCACATACCGTGTTCATGGATGGGATGAATTAACATCATTAAAATGTCCATGCTACCCAAAGCAATCTATAAATTCAATGCAATTCCTATCAAGATACCAGTGTCCTTTTTCACAGAGCTAGAACAAATATTTGAAAAATTTATGTGAAACCACAAAAGGCCCCGCATAGCAACAGAGATCCTGACAAAGAACAAAGTTGGAGGAATCACACTTCCTAATATGAAACTATACTATAAAGCTATAGTAATCAAAACAGCATGGTAGAGCATAAAAACAGACACATAAGTCAATGAAACAGAATTGAGAGCCCAGAAATAAACCCACACCATTATAGTCAATTAATATTCAACAGAAGAAGATAGTACATACAATGGGCTGAAAATAGTTTATTCAATAAATGGTGTTGGGAAAACTGGATAGATATGTGCAGAAAGATGAAACTAGACCACCTCCTTATACCACACACAAGAATAAATTAAAAATGGATTAAAGACTTAAATATTAGACCCGAAACCATAAAAATTCTAGAAGAAAACAGGCAGTGAAATCTTGGACATTGCTCAAAGCAATATTTCATTGGATACATCTCCTCAGGCAAGGAAAACAAAATAGAAACAAACAGGTCTACGTCAAACTAAAAAAGTTTTGCACAGCAAAGGAGACCGTCAACAAAATAAAGACAACCCACAGAATGGGAGAACATATTTGCCAATACACCCGATAAGGGGTTAATATCCAAAATTTATAAAGAAATTACAAAACTCAACACCAGAAAAAAACAAACAACTTAATTTAAAAATTGGCAAAGGACCTGAACAGACACTTCTCCAAAGAGGATATACAGATTATCTGCAGACAAATGAGAAGATGGTCAACATCGCTAAGTATGAGAGAAATGCAAATTAAAACCACAATAAGATACTACTTCACACTTGTCAGAATGGTTATCATCATAAATCAACAAACAAGTGCTGACAAGGATGTGGAGAAAAAAGAACCCTTCCGCACGGTTGGTGGGAATGTAGACTGGTGCAACCACTGTGGAAAGCAGTATTTTACTGTGGAAAGTAATAAAAAATTAAAAATGGATCTGCCTTTTGACCCAGTGATTCTACTTCTGGGAACCTATCTGAAGAAACCCAAAACATTAATTCAAAAGAACATAAGCACCCCAATATTCTTTGTAGTGTTACTTACAATCCCTAAGATATGGAAGCAGTCCAAGTGCCCATCAGTCAATGTGTGGATAAAACAACTACGGGACATTTACACAATGGAATACTACCCAACTATAAGAAAGAAGAAAATTTCACCCTTTGTAACAGCATGGATGAACCTGGAGAACATTATGCTGAGTCAAATAAGCCAGGCAGAGAAAGACAAATACCATACGATTTCACTCATATGTGGAATCTAGTGAACAAACTGAACGAACACGCAAAACAGAGCCAGACTCTTGGATAGAGAGCAGGATGACAGCTTTGGGCTGGGTGGGTCGGTGGGGGGCAGGGGGGAGGTTAGGGCCTGAAGGGATGGAGCAAAAAGGGAAAAAGTCTCATGTACATGGATAACAGTGTGGTTATTGCAGGGGGTGGGGGGGTACAAACTGGTTAAATGGTAATGGAAAAATACAATTAAAAAAATTTTTTAAATAAATAATTAAATAAAGAAAAACTGTTTCCTCTCTGGCCCTAGACCAGGTTTCCATATTCACAGTATCACAGGAGGGCGTATTAGTTCTTAAAATTAATAAAAAAAACAAAACCCAACAAAATTACCCAAAGGGACTAACACAAAGAGAGCAAAGGGAGCAAAATAAAACATTACTGATTAATCCAAAGAAAGAAAAATAAAACAACTGATTACGTTTGCCAGAGTCAACGGAAACTTTCCAATCACCAATGAGGCCAAGATAAAGAGAGCAGTCAGCAGTTGAACAAATACGTAGGCTAAGGACCAAGAAGGAGCAAAGCGGAATAAGACATGCGAACACGCCGGCGTAACAGCGTGACTACGGATAGATATCAGCCAGCACATGCATGGTATTCAACACTGAAGAAGAACCACCTCTTAGAACTCAACAACAGAGAATAAAATTGGGAATTTAAAAGTGAAAAGAAGAAAATAATTCCTGTAAGGAGAAGAACAAAGGTTAAGACAACTTTGGCCAGGTCATCAGATAAATCAAGAGACCTGAGTTTTAATCCTTCTTCTGTGTTTACCCACCTGGTTGTCTTCAGTATATTTCTTAACTTGGATTATGTGATATTCAAAGGTCTCTTCCTGCTCTGAGAATAGATCAGGAGTTTCTATTTAGGGAACATACTTTTAAAATTTTTAAAATTTATTTATTGATTTTTACAGGGAGAAAGGAAGGGAGAGGGAAAGAAAGGGGGAAGAGGTTAGAGGAAAAAAGAGAGAAAGATTGACTGATTTGCTATTCCACTTATTAGGTATTTATTGGTTGATTTTTTTCTGTGTCCTAATGGATCGAACTTGCAACCTTTGTGTATCAGAGCAATACTCTAACCAACTGAGCTGTCTTGCCAGAACCAAACATACTTTTTTTTTTAAAGGTTACTTTTAGTTCACAGTGGGCTTCAAGTTCCCAAGTATGGAATTTAACAGAAGGGCGCCAAGCTCTGTCAGCATGCACTTGGAGCACAGCCCTAAAGCATGAGTCAAACCACAGCTTCTGGGTTAAGTACCAAGAGCCAGACAGTTTGCATGATACCTGTGACACAGTGTCAACCTCAGCCATGATCCCTTTGTCTCTTCCCTCCCTAGCTCTTCCCAGTTGCATATACTCATTTCTCAGTCCAAACTCCTCACACAATCCTTCCAAATGCAAGTCAGGTACACATTTATGAAAAGAAGTTAGTAGGGCTAACAGGCAAAGAAAATGTTTGGGGGAAGCTCCTAACCTTGAGAATGGCACAGTGGAAAACGATAATCTTACTGCCCCTTTACAATGAGTAGTCCCATAATCCCACTTTTCAAAATCTTCATAAAATGACCTGAAATGTGAATATGTACTTTATACCTACAAATATCTCACAATATTATTTCTAACAGGAAAACATCTGCTACACACTAGATGTGCAATAAAATCAAGAAATGAATACACAGTTGTACTTCAACATTCTCCTATCTGCTCTACAGTCTCAAACTGCCCACTTATGGTCATTTCCTCCTCTGGATTTAAGGTCCTGGAAGGCAAAAACCATGTTTTGTTCACTGCTTTAGCCATGAAGTCTACCTCATAGTGAACACAAAGTAAGTTATCTGTTGAATATTTGTGAGAAATGCCTTCAAGTAAATACTATATGGTGAAACGTTACGCCACTATGAAATGTGGTTTGTGAAGCATTTTTAAGGTGGGGAACACGGATGATGAAGAAGTTCCGGGGTGGACGGCAGTGACGGTTGTACAACATTGAGAATATATTTAATGTCGCTAAACTGTACATTTGAAAATGGGTAAAATGGTCAATTTTGTTACATATATCTTACCACAATGAAAAAATAAAATAAGTATTAGGGAATGCTTATGAGGCAAGTAAGTGAAAAGGCAGGAAACTATATGTCTAAACTATATAAAATTACATTGCATTTTTACCAGGCTGGAAAGAAGCACACCAAGGTATTCATGTCTCGTTTATGTTTGGGCAGTAACATTAGAGGTAATTTTTGTTTTATTCATGATTTCTGTATTTTCCAAAATATTCACAATGGCCTGCATATAACACTTATAATCAGAAAAAGATGAGGCGCAGCAGACGTCAGGGACAGGAAGGCGTGGTTGCTGGCAGGCTTAACCCAGACGGGGACCATTCGCCTTGCTCTGTCCCTGACGTACTCCTTACCACCTGTGCTTGCCTTCACTCTGGAGACAATCCAAAGGCATGCCACTGGAGCTCAGAATTTTACCTTTATTATATTGGAATGTGTTTTTCTTTTTTTTTTCTTTTTGCTATGACAGAAAACATGCATTACAGATGTGCTGCTTCATAAGTGTGTTGCATGAAGACCGAGAAGTAATAGATGGTTGTTTTGGACATACACGTGCCAGGCTTGATCAAACGTGTGCTTGTTCTAGAGATGAAGGCTTTTAGGACCTGGGATGGGCCAATCTGAAAGGCCTCCTAGAGCATGGGGCACCCAAATGGCCTCAGTAAACACTGGGTTCAGCACACTTACAGCTAAATTAGAAGCAAGACCTTTGGAGTCACACAGACTCAGGATTGAAATGACATTTAATACAGACCTAGGATTACCACCTATGGTTGTCATCATGAGTGCTCCTGGTCTGTCTCCCCACAATTTTTGGGGATACTCCTATCTACCCTTTGGGTATTAAATAGGATGACATAAGAAAACCTAGAGCCCACTATCAGTAGGTGTTCCATCCGTATCACTAGTTTCCTGCCCCTTCTTTAGATCAAGTGTCCAAATGGGAAAATAACAGTGTACATGACTTGAATGCTGAAAGTGACCAACTATGTAACTAATAAAGTTAACATGACGGGAGTACAGGAAGATATTTTCAACAATCTTATAATTCACTCCATCAATTCAGAAGCCTTTACTATACAGTTCAAAACAATTTTCCTGTTTCCTGTTCTTCAATAATTAAAAAAGACTAATCACTGTCCTCTGTGTATTTCATGTACCTGAGATCATGAAGCCCCCCTTCAGTTTCTTCTGCAACTTTCCCATCTTTAAATCTTTATGTGTGTGGTTCCTCTGAGCCCTCTGCAAGCTCCCTCAGTATTCTGTTAGCTGGGGATCCTCCCGTTCCCTCTACCAGGGGTGTCCAACTTTTTGGCGTCTCTGTGCCATACTGGAAGAGGAAGAGTTATCTTGGGCCACACAGTAAATATACTGCAACATGTAATCATAAAAAAAGATTTCAAAATGTTTTAAGTAAATTTATGATTTTGTGTTGGGCCACATTCATAGCCATCCTGGGCCACATGCAGCTCGCAGGCCACAGGTTGGACACCCCTGCGAGAGCTGAGCATCCTGCCAGCCAGTGGCCTGAGTCATGCATGCCAGAGCAGAGCTTTGGAAACTACAACTCATCGTTATGGTTCTGAAGGGTACTTGTCTTTGGGTGACAGATCGGGGGAGGAGGGTGTGGGTACTTCCTAGCCAGATGCCAGATCTGAGTCTGACCAATAGTGCCCTCCACGTCTGCCCCTGTAACCTCTGTCCTCTGCTTTACCTTGTGGTTATCAGCATTTGCTTAACAAGCTGACAGTGTCTGATTGCATCAAGATTCCACATTGTGCCAAATCCCTCCATTCAAAAGAACAATCCCTATCTTTGCAGAAGATCTGCTCCCTTCCTTGATTAGCTCTTTTCCTTGAGAGCCTCACTAGGCAAGGGATAATGAAAATCTTCAGCAGACTGGAGGCTCCTTTGTGCAAGCTGAACTATGAATTCTACTACCTTCGAGCTAGAAAGCTTGAGTTCATTCTTTTGATAAACATGTACTGAGCCCAGCACTAAACGCTGGACATTCAAAAATAAGCCAGTCTTAGCTTATGGAAGAAAAGCATATCAACAGTCACACCATGGTGCAATGTGTTCTAGAACAAAGGTATAACGCACAGAGTGTGATTACAGCAGCACAGCAGGGAAGAGGATCTGCCTGGGCAGCAGGCTAAGAGCTGGATAATTTACACATCTCTTTAGCAGTGGCTGAGGAATGAATGAGCTGACCTACAGAGTCTCTGGGTTAATGCTGTTTAAGTCTATTTAATACCATTGCCACTGACTTTTTTTTGGTCACTGTATTTGCTTTCTTCTTCTCACATATTCACCTCCTCACTTTATTTTCAGGATAGAGCATATGGTGCTTCCATTCTCTCCTGAGTCTTTGAACCCCATAATGTTTCCTGCCCTGGAGAGTTGCTCTGACTGTCAGGGAAAGGGCACTGTAATTGGCTGAGCTGGAGCAAACAAAAGGTGCACAAATGAGCCTGCCTGCTGAAAGGTGCTGGAAACCGGTGCAAGGAACCATCAACAGCACTGCCCATTGGGACCAGGCCTTTAGCAGTTCCAGAAGGTGAGAGCCCTATGGATGCCCAGGTGCACCTGGGGACAGTTTATCTTGAAACCATTTTCTATCCTTCACCTCTCACATCACCCATTTCTAGTGCAATTATATTTGTCAAAAGAGTGGTTTAAACCTTTGATAGGCCCTGCAACACTTTGGGAAAATCTGGTGAAATTCAAGGATCCTCTCCTAGAAAAATTCTCAGAAGCACATAAACATGAAGTATTGGACATAACTTCTGGGGATTCACCAACCCGTGAGGTCCGTACACAGGTACCAAGAAGGATATACTGTTCACTTCAGTATGAGCTTCCACTACGTGCCAAGCAGCATGGAGACCCCTCCTTGAACTCATCGCATCGCCATCCTGAATGTCGGAGCATTTTCCCACCTGCTCCTTGGAACACTTGTCCCCAAGTTTTCTGCCCAGGAAACACCTATTCAGCAGCATCTCGCCTCTTGAATAAAAACATTCGGAACCCTTTACCCTAATTCACCCCCCGGAAGAACGACCTGCACTCTGCTTTCTGCCCTACGATGCTCTACACTTGCTAGCATCATGGGTTCTATAATATTTATTACCTTCATGGATTTGCATGCCTTTCTCATTCTACTAGAAGCAACCTGAGGGCATGAACTATAAGTTAACTATTTTTATTTTCAGTTTCTTGTCAAGCCTTCATTCTGGAGGAAAACATTCTATTGAGGGAGACAGATACAAAAATCAAATAATTTTAGCACAAGAATCCTAACACTTAATCTAATACAATAAATCAGACACAGTGAGGAGCAGACCCGACAGGCAGAGGGGACAGTGAGCAGGCCGGCAGGAAAGAGCGTGAGCAGGGGATAAAGTAATAATCCTGGACTCACGATGATGAAACAGGCAGGCAGGCAGAGAGGAGATGACGCTATGGAGGGCACTGAATGAGGTATGAGGGAGCTGCAATTTATTGCGAAAAGGTGGGAAGTTATTGAAAGATTTTTTTAACAAATTTTCTACTAAACAAGGAGAAAAGGCGCAAATGAGAAAACCTGTAACTTTACCACATAGCGACAACCACTATTACTATTCTTTCATCTTTATATGTTATGTCAACATGTATGTATTTGACTATGATTTTCATGTTATTTTAACTCTGCTAACATTTATTAAGCATTACTCAGTATCAGACATTGTGCTAAATACATAAATACACAGGCATCCGGTCATGTTATTTAATCCTCACAAAAATTCTTATCAGGAAGTTCCTGCTGTAATCCCAATTTTAGAGAGACAGACACGGGGAGGGTGGGCAGCGCTGGTGCTACTGTGCAGGCCACACAACTAATATGTAGCGGAGCTGAGATTTAGCACCAAGTGTCCTTACTACAAAGACCATACTCTTACACTTCAAGTTTTATTTATTCTCATTTGTTTAATTTCTTAGATGAGTGAATCATTTTATCCAATTTTCTCAGCAAAATGCTCTGTGATCTTGATTAGCATTATAATAAACTGAAAAAACAAACCTGGAAAGCATGAACACGTCACTGTATTGTCTTCCCATACAGGGAGCACAGAAAAACCCCTGGCATTTATTTTGATCTTTTTGCAGTCCTGGTAATGTCTGCAGCTTTCTCGTGAATTTAGCAGGATGACACATTCAGATGTGTATTCTGGACAGACTGATGTAGCAACAGTGTGAAGAAGGATGAATCTGAGGAAACCAGGCTGAAAGGCTGAAGTGCAAACTTAGCGATACGGCCACAATCCAGGTGAGAGACACGGAAGCCTAGGACCAAGGCAGTGATATCTGGGATGAAGGGGAAGGGCTGGCTCAAAGCACACACAAGACAGGCTTTAAAAGGCTGGATGTGGAGCAAAAAGCAGCAGCAGGGTGGCGGTGGGAGAGAGAGGAAATAGGGGAGGCTGGGCGGTGGATGTCATTCATTGA
Source organism: Mormoops blainvillei (assembly GCA_004026545.1). Taxonomy (NCBI): domain Eukaryota; kingdom Metazoa; phylum Chordata; class Mammalia; order Chiroptera; family Mormoopidae; genus Mormoops; species Mormoops blainvillei. The sequence goes on from PVJD01001737.1 coordinate 25,415, forward strand.
GAGAGACAGAACACAGGAAAGAGATGCCTTAGTCAGAGTGTGTGGGTCTGTGTGTGTGTGTGTCAGGGTCGGGAGTGGGGAGAATAATGAGTTCCATTATGAGCATTAAAACAGCAGACACATTCCAAGTGCCTCTTCCATGCCAGGGCCCTTGCTGAGTGCTGGGAGTCAGTGCTGAACCGGGCTGAGGAGGTCACGGGACAAATGAAATGAGGGTAACACGGTGAATGAAAGTGAAGGAAGCGCAGAGGGGCACTGCTCTGGTAGAGATGGCCTGGAGAGGAACTCCAAGGGCAGGCCAGAACCTAGAAACTGCAAGTACGAATGAGAATATCCTCCGAAAACATGCACAGTGGAGACAGAACAGAAGCGGACGGAGGCCTGCGCTCTGAGTAACACCGGTGCTGTAAGTCAAGTAGAGAAAGCAAGGGACCGAGAAGGGATGGTCAGCCGAGAGGGGAGCAGAAGGCACGACGACCCATCCTGATACCACACTGTCCCCTTGGACTTCTTCAGGAAGAGTAATTTCTTTTCTTTTTAAATTCAGAGGTCACTCAATTTTAAATATTAAACAAAATCACATAAAAAGTCCATGGTGAGGGGAAGAATTTACATCTCCTGGCTGCCTCTCTGAGCTTTACCCACCAGCCATTTGGAGTTGATGATTACTATTCAGTAGGAAGGGAATTTATAATCATGTGCCTGCCATTCAAATGTGAAAAGAAATGTTTTCTGCTCAGTACACCCAATAATACATTAATATATATCCAGTTTAAAGTACATTTATGAATAATTTTATATATTTTATAAATTTCCTGGCAAGAATGATAATAGAACAATCTATTTTCATTGCTACATGAAACAAAAAAGAGAAATGAAAGTTTCAGTTAATCAAGAGATTTAATGTGCTTTATAATAAATATCAAACAGTCATTATTTAGGCTATACAAAGGGTGGCTGAGGCCAAAAGATTATTATAATAGCAAGAGTTTATGCCCATATTTATTCTCTGTCAGTTTCTTACATTTGCATAAAAAGTTTTTTTTTATTCATGAATTTTTTAACCACATTAGAAGGCTAAAAATCAAATTTGTTTTTCCTGATTTATATATGGGCAGTAATAAGATTTTTGCAATGATTAACAGTAGTAACAATCAAATAAATAAAAAACACTAGGCCTTTCCAAGGTACCACCAGACAGATATGAAAATAAATTACCTTTGCTGTCTTAGGTAAATGTGGTTTAGAAAGCCAGGAAAGCACCAGGATCTGAAATGATTACCGTGGCAGTGTTTGACAAAGCCAGGAAAGGCAAAAGAATGGGAATTCTACATCTTTTGTCATCTTTATCAACAGTATGTATGCATATGTATGGGTACACAATGTGCACACTCAAACTGATGCATTCTGATCATAAGAAGAGGTGCAGTAACTTCAAGATTATCATGGAGAGACCTGGCAACAGAAGGAGCTGCAAGATCAACCCACCCAAGAGCAGCTGACAAGGTCATCATTTCCCCTCTTAACAACCACCTCGAACTGAGAGTCACAAGTGGTAGAGACAAAACTAATTTAATAAACCAAAAATAGCTTCGGGGTGGTTCTTCCAAAATTGACAGAATATCGTATTTTTAGCATACTGTAATTAAAACTTAAGATCTGTCCATGATTGGGTGAAACAGAAAAGGTCCTTATTAATCGACTGCTAGTGTGGGGCGGACATCGGGCTGGACCAGGCGCTCAGACTCAGGTTCACGCTCCCTCTCATGGCAGCCTCTTATCTTGGCAGGTTTTCAGTAAACTACAGCTACAGGTACAAAAACGAGACCATAAATAAATAATGCACCGAGTTAAATGTCTGCCCACAGACCACAGCGAAAACAACAGAGATAGAGTCAAAACATCCAACTGCAGGGTTCTGTGGCCACACATGATGGTGTGTGAAGATACGACAGGAAAGCTAATCTTCACTGGGCCATAGCCGTGCTCTAGCAGGTACTGCCTCCCAGGCAGTACTCCCCAACATCCCAGTCCTCCTCCTTCCCCCTACGCCTTGGCCCACCCTCAGCAGTTGTGACAAATTTGGGTTTCCAGAATTCCGGAGCAACCTTCCTCTGGCTGACCAAACTATAACTCGCACGTCTTTCCCTGCTGCCTTCTCCTCTCCAAACCACTCAGCACCCATCAACCTCCTTGGAAGACTGGTGAGCTTTCTGGAATTACTACATGGAGAGTTCTGAAAAGCTTTTGAAAATCTAAAGTGTAAACCAAACACTACTGGCTTCATTATAGGGTTTATTAATATACAATTATGGCATCAGCAAGCTTGGAGGAAACTTGGATATATTTTAGTCTAAACCACTCATTTTACAGATCAGGGAACTGTGATACTGGTGTTCACCTGTAAACAAAACAGCAACTGACTCAAAGTAATCTAACGCATCCATATAACCTCTAAGGCTTTCATTAAGGCACACCTTAATTATACATTTTCATGTTTTAATGTTGTAAGAGGTTAATCATCTAAATCCGGGATGTTAATGATATTGTATATCTCTTAATGTGTAATCATGTGCAGATTTAAAGCAATACTTAAACTATTTAAATCCTGTGCTTCTCCCATGGACCTCAATTCTACATGTTGTTATTATTAATGACATCAAAGTGCCTCTCATAAATTATTTTTGAACAACTTTATATACGTTAAAGATTTCTGAATTCTTTTTTCTCTTCTCTGCAACCGAATCAGTGTCAAGGGGCTTGGAAAAGGACGAGCAGCTGACCCCCACGGGCTTCAAACAGGATGCCCAGTGGCAGTGGGCGGGATGAAGGTCATCTGCAAGGCTGCACTTCTTTTCCTAAGCTGTGCTCTGCCTTTAAAAAGAGGTATATATCATTTTACATTTACTAATCAAAAATCTTCTGTTAATTATGTTTAACAAGTTAAGTCAAAAGTAAATTCATAAGTAAATAAGAAAATACTTTTATTTTTCAATTCTGTGGACTCAGCTTCTGTTTCTTATACATACATTTAAGTCGGTAGAATCAATCTATAAAACATTCCGGATGCTTCTGAGGGGCCAGGGTAAGAAAGCTAATTGTTTAAAATATGTAGCATGTTTATGTAGGTACGGGAAAACACTCAAAGAAATACAAACCAAGACAATTTTAACCAGATGGCATGTGCTGTGTAAGGCCTGAGTCTATTTTGATTACGTAGTTGGTTCCTTTGCCATATTGGCTATTAAATACTTTTTATTTCACGTCTGAAATAAACCAAAATGTTGACAGGCATTATCAGATGCTACCATTTTTTTCTTCCGTAGTATATGCTCATTTTCTTCCAGCGACAATATAATGCTTATGCAATTAAATAAATGTGATATTAAATGTGAATTATAGAATGCTCGCCACTGCCTGTAAGGATCTTAATATAAGTTATGCCAGTCGATGGAGCATCTCGCTATCACTGAAGCAAAGAAATTTATTGACAGATAAGGAAGGGCAGCCAGTTTAAAAGGCTGACATGATATAAGGCTTTAATAAAACAGTGTTAATTATGTCAGCATCTGCAAAGAGTAAGCAATAAAAATACAGTAGCAACTATCTTCCCGAAAGAAGTCTCAGAAGAAAGATATCAACATCTAAACCAGTCAGGAACCATGACAATTTCCCGTTGCAGGAAGGTTTCCACAATTTCCAGAGCTAATTTAGAGAAAGAGATTAAGACTCCATCCTCACTGTAATGTGCCCCTCGGAGCCAATATTTATAGGTAAGCATGTTGATGACCAAACCATTATAAACACAATATATATATCATTATATAACGAAATTAATGATATAATATATAATGAAAAGATACAGCATAATTTTTGTAAGTTAAATTAAAATAAAATAAATGCTTTCCCACCACCTCCTTCTGGTTACCTGTGAACCTCAGACAAACGTGAGAACTGTTTTGGTTTAGCAGAAGGGGAGGTGCTACACTGTGCAGGCTGCTCCGACCTGCGTCCACGGACACCGCTTTTACGGCTTTGTGCTCCAACAATACTAAGCTTTATGAGCCTGGGTAACAAAACTTCATAGCAGTGAAATAAGTCTTTAATGAGAACACATTGTCAGCTACATTTTAACATGTGCTCCTGTCTAAGAAACAATGGAGAGATGTCATTTCTTATAAATTACAGCTAATAAAAATGGTAGTTGTTTTAAAAAAATCACCTAGACTTTAAAAAAATGATTAAGCATCTTTGGAAATACAGATGTGTTTGCGTTTAGACTTTCTTGTGAGATTTGCTTAAATAATTTCTTTAAAACACCACCTGTTATATTCAGGATAAATATGGGTCGACAGGAGAAATGAGTTCAAATTATTTCACTTAACTTCAAAATCATGGTAACAAGATGCATCAAAACAGGCAGGTTGGTTGTTTGATCACAAATTATATTTTCCAACTGCTGAAATGATTTTTTTGTGACTGTGTGTCCTGCCCAGTGAAGACAGCACTGTTGTGGGCTTCTTTACTTAAAGCAATCACTTACTGGAAACAAAAAGGCTGAGCAACGTCTTATGTGCTCCACCCCCAGTCAAGCCCCCAGCAAATACTCTCAAACTCTACTTTTCAAGGAATCAGCATTCCTAAGATTAAATAACAATAACGAATTAAAAAGCTGAAACAGTGGTTGAGATAATAGGCTGAATGGGCAAAACCTAAGTTTAAAAAAAATCAAATGAATAAGCAAATATTACAGGAGAAAGAGGAAGAAAGAAGAAATGGAGAACAGGGTGTTCATTTTAATCATTGGCACTTGCTCCTAGGGTATCAGGATGACTTTTCCAAGAGTCTGAGAAAGCTAAATTTAAAACAGCAAGTTTTACCACAGTCAAACATACTTTACCATAGATGGTGAATGGGATTTCAGCATCTTTAAAATAGGGCTATCAGTTCTCAGAAACTCCTCTCACTGGTGGTCGAGGCTATGTACCTCTCCCCTTGAATCTGGGCAGGCTTGTACTGCTTCCTCTAATAGAGCAGGATGGAAATGCTGCTTGCGACTTCAAAGACTAAGCCATAAGACTCCATGCAGCTTCTGTCTTGTCCACTGGAACACTAACTAGTCTCTGAGCCTTCTTGCCATGTAACAACCCCCACTACCATGAGGCCACATGTAGTCACTTGGATGAACAGGCCCAACTGAGCCCAGCCTTCTGGACATCCCTGCCAAGGTCAAGGAAACATGTGGGAAGCTGTCTTGTACAAGACCATCTGACATCTTAACGCTACTGGGCTGAGCCCTGGCTGAATCTCTGTGCAGAATCACAAGAAATAATAAAACAGTTGCTGTGTTAAGTCACTAAGCTTTAGGATAATTTGCTATGCAGCACAGAGAATAACAGAATTTGGAAGGGACTTTAAACATCTACTGATGAAACATAGCTTTTGAGGAAACTGAGATCCAGACTGGTTAAGTGTCTATAGCTAAACTAGAAGCCAGGTCTCCGAGCTCCCAGTTCTGTTTTTTTCAAAGAGCTCATCTTCGTTTCATCACATCCCACCTCCACCTTTTCTTTCTGTTATTGTGTGAACACAAAAAGTATCAGGCCATGATCTTAGAAGTTGTATCTTCTACCAATCTTTAAAAGTTAAGGATAATTCTGGCATATTTTCTTTCATATGCCTTTATCTTAAAAATAATTTCCTTGGGTGAAATTGGGAAAGAATTGGGAGAGTATGGAATAAAACTTCTGACAAAAGTTTGCTTCAGTATGTGGACAATAGTGTTAAATCCAGATAGTACATATAAGATTTTGCCTCTTTTTCCCCATTTCACATGAAATGTCTTCAGGTAAACTATACCTGTAGCACTAATACAGTCAATGTTTTGCTCCAACTTGTTAAGGCCTCTTTTGACCTAAATTTAAGATCTAAAATTATGATCTTTGATTAGATCTAGTAACACAGTTGTTCTTAAGTTTATTTCTTCAGTTATCTGGAAACATATTAAAAGGCAACACTGAGCTTCTCTCCAGGTTAGTGTGATTATTTATTTTTTTTTTTACCAAGGTTAGCTTTTTTTTTGTATGAGCAGTTTACAGGAAACATTTCAGGTATTTCATGTGTTCTTTAGGCTCCTTATGAACCTGAAATTGCAGATTACTACTCAGCAAGTTATTTCATTAAGTGTTTTAGTTTTTTTAGATACTATTTTCATTAAACTATTGATTAGCAAAGAAAAGAATTCCAAAGATAAAGACGTTTTGGCAGCCATTTAAAAGGAAAAGCATGTAAGATATTGGCACGCAAGCCACTGGCACCTATGTAAGTCTCTAGAGATTAAATGGTTATAAATGGCTAAATGATTTGAAGAATCATCAGCAGCTAACATTTTTCTCCCAAAATTTTTACTCTAAATTTACATGAAATGTTACCAAGATTTTTGAAAATCAAGCTTAATACCTGATATATATTTTCTTCTTCCCTCAACAGACCTATATTCTCCATATTCTAGCCTCAACACAAAAAAAGAGGTTCCTCAAATGCCTTATAATGGGAATGCCTTGCTCTGCCAATTAATTTTTCCTGAGAAAAACAGATTTTCAAATCATGACTGCACCCCAAGAAATCAGAAGAGTTCTATCACACTATAAAGGTTTTTCCAATTTGCAAACCTTTATAAACTTGCAGGATATTTAATAAGCCAAATTAGAAATGGCAGGTTGTAATTCAAAGGAATAAATATCTCAGAAGAATTACTCAAGGTAAAATGCTGATCACAACTTTAAAAATATTTGAGAATATCTAATGAACATGAAATACACTAGGCCCTTCTCCTATGAATATACTCTTTCTTATTATCAAATAATAGTGTTTTTAACTATTCATTTTGCTGCTCTGCTTCTTTGGTGTGAACATGACAGCTTCAGTTCAAACTAAGTTATTACATTTACAAGGCATCCTAGGTCCAGGACATTACAGCAGCTGGAACAAGGCTTTACATCAAGTTGCAATCCAAAATCTTTCAAATCACTTTAACAACTACTCTATTATTTCATTCTCACAAACAGTCTGACATGGTACCACTCATAAATACTATGCTGATTTTAAGACAACCTGAGACTACCCAAAGCAATCTATAGATTCAATGCAATCCATATCAAAATCCCAATAGTATTTTTCACAGAACTAGAATTAAAAAATTTATATGGAATCACAGAAAACCTCCAAGAGCCACAGCAATCATGAAAAAGAACAAAGTTGAAGATATAACATTATCAATATCAAACTATGCTACAAGGCTATAATAATCACAACAGCATGGTACTGGCATAATAACAGACATATGATCAATGGAACAGAATAGAGAACAAGGAAATAAACCCATGCCTATATTATGGTCAATTTATCTATGCCAAAGGAGGCAAGAATATACAATGAGATAAAAACAGTCTCTAAAATAAATGGTGATGGTAAAACTGAACAGGTAAATGCAAAAAAAAAAAGAAACTAGACCACTTTCTTACATGATAGACAAAATAAACTCAAAATGGATTAAAGACTTACATGTAACATCCAAAATCACAAAAGTCCTAGCAGAAAAGACAGGTACAAAACTTTTGACACTGTTCTTAGTAATATCCTTTTGGGTGATCTCCTCAGGCAAGGGGAACAAAAGAAAAATAAACAAATGATACCATATCAAACTAAAAAGTATTTACACAGCAAAGGAAACCATCAACAAAACGAAAAGACAGCCTACTGAATGGGAAAAGATACTGGCCAATGATATATTCAATTAGGGGTTAATATCCAAAATTTATAAAGAACTAATACAACTTAACAGCAAACCACCCCCTCAAAAAAACACAATTCAATTAAAATATGCACAGAGGACCTGAATAGACAGCTCTCCAGAGGGGACATACAGATGACCAATAGACACATAAAAAGATGCTCAATGGCACTAATCATCAGAAAAGTGCAAATAAAAAACACAATGAGATATCACCTCATACCTGTGAGAATGATTGTCATACATAGGTCAACAAAGAATAAGTGTTGGCAAGGATGTGGAGAAAAGGGAGCCCTCATACACTGTTAGTACAGCTGCAAATTGGTGCAGCCACTATGGAAAACAGTATGTTTCTCATGCTGTCAGTGGTTTCTCAAAAAATTATAAACAAAACTATCTTATAACCCAGTAATTCCACTTCTGGGTACTTATCCAAAGACAACCAAAACACTAATTCAAAAAGATATATGTAACCCTATGTTCACTGCAATATTATTTATTATAGCCAAGATATGAAAGCACCCTAAGTGTCCATCCACAGATGAGTGAATAAAGATGATGGGAGTAGTGGTGGTTATAATGGAATATTACTTGGCCAGAAAAAATAATAAAATTGTCAAAAGAATGAAATCTAATTATTTCACTTATATGTGGAATCCAAAAAACAGTAAATGAACAAATAGAAACACTCTCATAGATACAGAGAACAAACTGGTGGTTGCCAAATAAGAGGGAAGTTGGGGGGTTGGGTGAAAAAAGTGAAGGGATTAAGAAGAATACATTGGCAGTTACAAAATAGTCATGGGGAGGTAAAGTACAGTCTAGGGAATATAGCCAATAATATTATAAAAACTATGTAGGGTGTCACTGGGTACTAGATTTATTGGGGGGTTATCACTTCATTAATTATATAAATGTCTAACCATTATGCTGTATATCTGAAACTAATATAATATTTAATGTCAACTATAATTGAAAAGAGGAAACTAACTTCTAAAAAAATAACCAAACACAATAATCCCCTAGAAAACCTCTAGGTCTTAAGAACAAATATTATTTTTAAGCCCTCCAAAGTTTCAAATATTTAATATGTTTGTTAAGAAAAGAAAAGGAAAAAAAAAGAAAAGAAAAAAAGAAAAGAAAAGAAAAGAAAAGAAAAGAAAAGAAAAGAAAGGAAAAGAAAAGAAAAGAAAGGACAAGACAAGACAGGCAAGATGGGCCACCAGAGAGGTTGAGCTATGTCACTGGGTTGCAATCCTGACTCAGGGTAACATCTTCCATTTCCACAGCGGACCCATCCTCCAACAAGGAAGTATAAGCCAGCAGGTTCTACATTGAGGTAAGGCTGACCACATGGGCCCAGACTAGATATCCTTGAATTGGAGAAGTATTCTAAGACTGACTTAGTGGGGCCCTGGCTGGTGCAGCTCAGTGGATTGAGCACCGGCCTGCAAAACAAAGGGCCGCTGGTTTGATTCCCCAGTCAGGGCACATGCCTGGGTTGCTGGCCAGGTCCCCAGTAGAGGGCGCACGAGAGGCAATCAAACATTGATGCTTCTCTGCCTCTTTCTCCCTCCCTTCCCCTCTGTCTATAAATAAAATCTTAAAAAAAAAGACTGACTCAATGGGGCCAACATCCCCTAGTTAGTGATACAACCAACTCTTTGTTTCAACGACTTTTGCCAGTGTCTGACTCCATACTCCTTCAGGTCAACTAATTCCAAATACCTGGTTTTGTTTCTTTAAGTTTACTCACCATTAAATACATTTCCTTTACAATCTCATGTATATTCCCTAGAGCCACACACATACACACACACACACAAATTCAGCAGTAGTACTTGGCAGGAACTTTCTACACTGAGTAACAGAACAGTATCCTGGCCAAAGTTCAGGGTGGCTCAGGGGCTCCGTTTGCTCACCCATAACATGGATGTCCTGACAACCTCACATGCCTGTTGTGAGAATCAAGTGAGACACAAGTGCTTTGTTAACTGTAAAGTGCCACAGGTACACAAAATGAAGCTATTACCATTATATATGCATGCCAGGAAAAAAATAACTTTACAGTAATATTTATAGTTTTCCATTAATTCCAAGGATTCACTGTCAAGTCCATATCAACCTTCCAACTAGGTGGAAACTAGCAGGATTTTCAAGTGGATGGAACAAAATCAATGGCAATGAGATTCTATAATTACGAAAAATATTCATAATTCCCTAGTGCATTAGCTAATCAAATACACATACTGGTTTTATTTTATTTAACATTCTTGTACCCATCATTGAATCAGCTTAATAATCATGCCTAAGTTCTGATCCTGCCTTTACCATTTACTTGCTGTGTGACTTTAGTGAATTACTTAACTTTCCTGACCCTGAATTTTATCATCCATAAAATGGGTACTATAATAGCACCTACCAAATAGCATAGTTATAACTATTAAATGTGTTTAATACATATAAAGTATTTATATTTAAAACTGGCACTTGAAACATTACTCTTTTAATGCACCGTCTTAGTTTTTAGTACTGACAGGCATAGCGCAGACACTAAATCCTGGGTTGATGGAATTCACTAGAAAGTGGAATGGAAATGACTCACATGAAGTCATCTGGTCTGCTCCCAGATAAATTCATTTGGAGCAAGGCTATATTGAAACAATCAGGCCAACTGTTGCCACGTCTGTTTTTAAACATTTTCAGGGGAAAAGTTTATATTTGGACCTCATTAAGTATTTAACAATCTAAACCATTAGGTTAATTATAAGGATGAATTCCTTAAATCCAGTAGGATTCTCTCTATATCCATCTCCACGGCTGGCCTCTCCACATTATTATAGGTTACTGGTCGGCTTTCTTTTTCAAAGCCCAAAAGCCTCGGCCCCACTGCTCCTTCCTCATGGTTAGTAATGTTTATTTTGACTTGATTCCCAAGTGTGGAAATATTCAGGCACTATACTGACCCAGGTTAAAAAAATCCTGACAAACTCAAAAAGGATTACACTGGAAAGTGCAAGAAAACCAAAAACCACAAAGTAAACTTTCAGAAGGTTTCAGTCTTGTACTCATTGGCTCCAAAGAATGTCATTAATTCAACAGTTCTGATAGGAACAATTTATTGTGGAAGGTAAATGAATATATTCATTTTTATTCATTCCTGTTATAATATTATGGAAAATGAGCCCCTGAATAAACTGAAACAAAGTCACCAAAGGAATAAAATCAATTAAAGATGTTCTGTATGCTTACACTCAGGCCGACTTGGAAATTCAGTGCTTTAAGCTAATTTCCCTCTTGATATTTTCAGATCTAATTCAGTAACACAAGTAATGCTTATTAATAATATTAATATACCATATTCTATGTCTGTCAACTTAATCTTCTTGGTTTTTTTTTTTTTAACTAAAATGTCAATCTAACTTCTAGACTCCTACCCAAGAGAATCTATGCAAAATCACAATGAACAGATTGATTCTGCAGACATAGTGTTTAACCATGGGCCCCTTCATGAATGTCTGTAATTAAGTTCTTGCAAATATTATAATAATTTTATTTGAAATTATGAGATTTGCATAATTTGGCTAATGTACACAACTATGAGTCCAGGGACTATACTAAGTCCTTTATGTACTTTATCTCATTTTATCTTTATAATGAGAAAAAAACAGCTTAGAGATTCAACAACTTAAGATTGTACTACCAGCAAGTAACAGAGTAAAAATTTTAATTCCGTCATTTGCGCATCAGAAAACACTTCCCAATGAGCCTTTCTGCTTTACACTACAGAAGTATCTGAAAAGCATTTGTGGTAATACAGTGAAAAAGCAGTTAAGAGGGAAATACCTTTTCTATAAAGAGCTGCCACACCACCAACCCAATGAGAGAGAAAGGGGGGCTCTAATGAGAGCCCCCAATAAAATCAGTTTTAATTTCTTTTGTCTTCGAGACAGAGCAATACAAATATCTATGCCTCTAAATTTTATATTAAGAAAAGCAAATATGAACAATTAGATATTATGAATAGTAAAAATTATATTTCAGTACATGGCATTAATGAATGATTTCACTGCAGTTTTAGGCTTAGAAGGTAATAATACAAACATTCAAAAGAAGTGTACACATTCCCCATTTTCCTTTACATGGCTTAAGTAACCCCACTCTCCTCTAGGGCTGATCAACATACCCTATAACTCATGTCCACAATGGGGGTTTCAGGGATGAGTATACAATCCTGTCAGAGCCGCCTGCTGTGACTTCTAGGGAAGAAGTTACCAGAATGCTTCCTGTGGATGACATGGTGAAGGGGGATTAACAGATGGGAAGCCGCCATTGCCACGCAGCTACAAGAGCAGAGCTGTGGCTGCTGGGCATCCCTGCCTGAAATCCAAGGCCGAGGCTGGCTTCTGCAGGTAGAACTACCTCTGAACCTTTCAACTAATTAAGTTCCCTTTATTTATTAGTCAGGCATTTATTTTGGTTTCCTGTCCCCTGTGGCCAAAGAGTCCTAATGAAAACAGGCAGTCAAAAGTCAAGAAATATATTTTTTAAATATTCTCTATTCCTTCTCTGGTCTTCTGCCAATAAAACCACCTAAGAGAATCCATTGTAGAGCACACAGCTTAAAGCAGACGGACCTTAAGAAATGTCAGTGTGGGAGCTAATGATGACAGCAGAGCAAAACGGAGATTCTCAGTTTCAAAAAGCAGCAGTGTTGGTTAACAATTTTATAGCACTGTGCGACTGACAAACCTTAATTTAGGAACTCTGTATCAAATTACCCCACTTTTATTGAGCTGGCAATTCAGTCCTTCTGGATCAAGGATCTCCTTAAGGATCTGATGAAAGTTACAGATTCCTTTCACCAGAGACCTGAAAATATGCAAATAAACCCATTTCCCAGACAGTTTAGGGGATTGAAGAACTCCCACAATGCAAGCCCACCCCTGCAGATCCAAAGGCCTCGAGGTAAAAACTCATATAGTACCAAATGCTGGGGCAATTTGAAAAACAGAAATGGAGGAAACAGACTCTTCCTGGTCAGTTTCTCAAAGAGATTATCCTCTATGCTGGGGACCCCCACAGATCCCCTCAAAGGTGTCTGACAGATGCTCTCCTTTAATGAGCCTTTCCCACTCTCACTAAAGTGTGAAGGTTTTCATTCACTGATCTTCTAATGATTACAATAAAAATAAGACAGGAATCATGAAGAACAGGAAAAGAAACTTTTCGTATTCTGTCATCAAAAATCAAACATGATTTTTTATCACTACTATATTTCCCTGTCCAATCAATTTTTAAGTTACTGGGAGAGCTTTATGTAAGCATATTAAAGTATTTGTAATTATGTCTATAGAACACAAGACAAAAAGCCCTTAGTATAATCTCCCTTTCTACACTATTCCTTTGAGAAGATGAGTTTTGATTTAAGTTATTTTCTCTATAATGCACACTTCTAGGAGGTAACTTGCTGTAATAGAAGGTAATCAGTACTATAACTGAATCTCTCCCATTTAATCTGTAGTAACTAATTACACTAAAAATTATATCCATAAACATCTCTAATAAGACCAAGACGCAGGTAAATTCAATCACTGCTATATATATCAGGAAACGGATATGCAGAAAAATTAAATGCTTTATTCCAGGTTGTTGTAGCTGGGTAATATTAAGAAAGTAGGGCTTTTAAAAGTTCAGAATGTATGCCCAAGATGATTCCTATGTACAATAAATACATTTACCCTTCAAAAAGCTCCAAGCAATTTATTACCACATTATTTTATTATAAATAATCCCTCACTAATTGTGGACAAATCAAGTGGCAAACTAACATGGTATACAGCAGAAATCACAGATAACGGCTTCTCTACACGTACAGCTGACTCTTGAACAAAACAGGTTTGAACTGTGTGGAGTTTTTTTATCTTCCTTATAATTGTCTTAATACATTTCCTTTTCTCTAGTTTACTTTATTGTGAGATTATAGAATACAATACATATAACAAAATATGGGTTGATTGTTTATGTTATTGGTAAAGCTTCTAGTCAACAGTAAGCTAGTTAGTACTTAAATTTTGTGGGAGTCAGAAGTTATATATGGGTTTTCAATTGTGCTAAGAGTCAGGTCCCAAACCCCTGTGTTGCTCAAGAGTCAACTGTATTTGTGAAATAATGGTTAATATATGCTTTCCTAGTTCAGTTGCAGAATTAAAGTCAGAAATCACAAACTTTTAAAAAGGCATGTGAAACATTATAACCTTACTCATTTTATAAAATAAAAAGTTCAGAAGGGAACCTTTCTCAATCCATTTTGAACTTCCTATGTGAGAGCTCAAAAGTTTAATGCAAGGAATCTCAGTGGCACACACTAGCTCTACCAGAAGCTGGACAATAAACCCTACATCTTACCTATTCACAGCATTTATCGCTTCTATTTTTTCCAACTTAAACTTTGAACCAGGTATCTTCTAAGTTCTGTCACAACAAGGTTAGGTCTGTTTTTGCCTGCTCATTCACCACAGCTAATTTCCCTCTGGTACGGCAGACAAGATTCTTCTTCCCTCCTTCCCTTCAATAGAGCCTCTTCCGTTTCTAAATACAAATCAGCCTGCCTGGGTAAAGATCCCAGGCCAGGACGGGGCTTTGGAGGCTGTCTGGGAGGAATAAGGCTTGTCTCCAGAGTAGATCAAGTGCCTGGGCATAAGCCAGTGTGGGAGCCAGGAGGAAGGCCACCTGAGAAAGGCTGTGGGAACCAAGAAATGTGGGGACAGAAGGACATGCTAGTTACAGAATTCCATCAGCGTCTGGGAGGGAAGAAAAAAGCCAAGGGTGGTTCTCAACTTTTTGGATTCCCAACACATTTTCAAACACTGGAAATTCTGACTAGGGGACTTTTCTTAACTCTGTATGTGCACAAGACTGAGGAAAATATCCAGTTTCCATAGTGAAAAATAGGGTGGGGTGGACGACAGCTACGACCGTCGGTGTTACAAGTGCTGCTTGGGTGCCACCTCTCAGGGCTGGGGAGCTGACTTAGAACAGAATGTTTACTGCCGGGCACCAGTTTCTACTGTGCCCGCGAGGCGGTTTTCCCATGTTCTGGTAAACACTTGATCCTTCTTAGGTGCCAGGCTGAATTAAGTCTCCTATCTCTTACTGCAAGGAAACTGAATCCCGCTCTTACAGACCCACTTAGAGCGGCCAGCAGGGCATGACTAATGAGGCAGAGTGAAAATAAATGTGACACTTTGATCACAATGTAGGGCCCCAGATTTAAGGTAATACTGGGGCCCCAAAGAAGGGGACAGAGGTACAGTTCATGTTATTAAATCTGAGGACACAAGCTGACCATTATCTGGGCCTGCTACAGGCAGGGGGCAGGTCGCACCACATAGGGGAGGACTTAATTTCCAGAGCATGAGAGCAATTAGGAGACATTCACAAGAGTAAGACAGGACCTGAAGAATAAAGAGACCGGGGTCCTCAGTGTGTTCCTGAGAATGGGCAACTTGGGGAAAGAAAGGACAAGCCTAACTATCAAAACTGAAACAAACAAACAAACAAACAAAAAAGCCAAGGTTAATGCTGAACTGATAACTAAATGCTGAATTTTAAACTCCTTCTTGCCTGGAGTCAGAACTGGTTCCAGAGACTGCTGTGTGGCTAAGCTGAGGGGCGAGCGGGATTCAAGAGAGAGGGTTGGGGGCGGGGCGGTCTCAGAAGGCTGGAATGCAGGCAGAGTCTGAAAGCCTGCTTTAACCCAAGCAGTGAAGATGACTAACATGTAGTGGAAAGCAAACTCAAGAAATCATGAGTCATCCTTAGAGGAAACCATCGTCAGCATCAATAAGTTCTTTGGGAACCTGGAACACATGTGCTTGAACAAATATTTTGGCATTTAATATCTTGCATCGACATGGAATCGCTCCTTCATTTTGGACAGGTCATTGTCACTCTTCTGTCCTCTGAGCTCTTCAGTTACCACATAAGGCTAATAATGTCTGTTTACAATGTTTTTACCAGTAAAAACCAGCAAACAAGAGCTGGACTTTTGGAAAAATGAATTATTACACTTGAACGCCTCACAGTGCAGGTAGGCATCCACAAACCATCCATTCTGGATTGGTCTCATCACCTCAGAAAAACCGCCAGTGGACTAATGCTCGCTCAGAATGAATGTGCAATTTGGTTTCACAATCACAGCTGGGCAATTAAAATCTGAATTTCTGTAAAGTGAGAAGAGTTCATTTTCTCCCACACTTCTTTCAGCTTAAGAAAACGTTTGCTAACTTCCTATTATAGGCAAGGCATTGTGTAAGCTGCTAGAGAGATTACAAAAATAACTAAGATCAAAAAAACACTTGACTTTATAGTAAAAATAGAATTGAAAGGTTAAGTATTTATTTATGAGAGACATAATACTTCAAGGTTTAACTCAAAATATTTTTCCAGATAGTCTTACAGATAAAATAGCCTGAACTACTACTCATAATCACATCAACATGATGAATCTCCAAAAATATTATGCTTAAGTGAAAGAAGCCAGGAACACAAAAGATGACATTTTATATGATCCCATTTATATGAAGTTCAAGAACAGGACAAAGCAATTTATGACAGAAGTTACTCTGTGACGTCTGGGTCGTGGGGCAAAGACCTCACTTGAAAGGCCAATGGAAGTGTCTTCTATTTCGTTTGGGATGGTAGTTGTGCAACTGTCAAAGCTTACCAAACTGAACAATTAACTGTGTATTTTATTATATGTAAAATATGACTTTTAAATATTAAAAATACCACTGCACTAAAAAATATTAATAGGAATAGAGTGCTCAGATAAAATCATGGCCAACGGGTTAATGGTAGTATATTGTATACTTGATCCCAACAGCATTTATAAAGAAAATATCTCCAATTTGGAAGGAATCTGATGTAATGGCTATGACGAGAAGTTTAATAATACAGTCATATTGCCTCATAGATTTCAGTCATGTATGAAAGATCCTAAGATGGAAAAATAACAAGATTTTAAAAGAGCAATAAAAACAGAATTTGTATCCATTTCTTTCTGCCCTATCAACTGGAAATAAAACACGTTTTCATTTGAATCACCCACATTACTCTATTACTAGGGTGCTCTGGTCATTCACAGGGAAGGAATTCTAGACAGTGACTGTCCAGTACAGTAGGTACACGCCCCCCAAGCCCTTTATTCCATGAGGGATATGTTCTAAGACCCCCAATGGATGCCTGAAACCACAGATAGTAGTGAACCCTGTATACTCATATACCATTTTTTGCCACATACACACACACACATACACACACACACATACACACACACACACACACACCCCTATGATAGTTTAATATACAAGTTAGGCGCAGTATGAGATTAACAACAATAATAAAATTTAAAAATTATAACAATATACTGTCATAAAAAGTATATGTGTGTTCTCTCTCTCTGATAACCAGCCGATCACCTAGACGGCTACTAAGGGGCTAGTGAGCAGGGAGCAGGTACAGCGTGGGGACACTGGACAAAGGAATGACTCACGTCCTGGGTGGGACGGAGCGAGGTAACATGCTGCTCAGAATGGTGCACGATTTAAAACTGATGAATTGTTTACTTCTGGAATTTTCCATGTAATATTTTTAGATCATGGTTGATGGTGGGTAACTGAAAACATGGAAAGCAAAACTGCAGATAAGGGGAGGGAGGCGTTAACTTAGTATTAGGATTTCTCAAAGGGAAAATCCTTGATGGAACACCTAGTAGTCCCTGTGGGGCTTTTCCACCCTCACAAATTCTGATTCATGCCTCAGGGGCTTGGCTGTGACTCCCAGCCAAAGTCAGTCACTTCCAGACAGGAATGAGTCACAGCCCCCAGCTACCAGGGCAGGAAGACTAGAGATCGAGTTCCGGGCTAAGACTCCTGGACGGGGGTTCCTTACTAGGTCCCTGCCCCTTTCAAGTTAGGAGGGGGGAAGCTGGAGTGCGGGGCGCAGGTGTGCCTGCCCCATTCCTCTTCCCTCCTTCTTTGTCAGCTCAGGGAGGCTGCACAGGCTGCTTAGGCCCCGCCTCTCAGCTCCTTCTCCTTTAGCTTAAGGAAGGGAGGCGACTGTGCTAAACTGAGCTACAAAGGAAAAATAAAGGGGACTGGGAGTGACCTGCCAAGTTTTGGTCCTTCCCAACCCAGGGCTAATGTTTTAGCCCATCTGCCAAGAAATACAGGGGCACAGGACCATACAGCAACAATGCCACTCGCTCCCCTTTGCAAAGGGCACTAACAGCTGCAGAAATTAATGTAAGCAAAGCTCCCCACAGAGGATCCCCCCAGTTGAAATGTTTCCAACAGTAGGCCTGGAAACATTTCTGGTATTTCACACCTTAATTGAATGTACATCTTGAGCCTTCTCACAGACCTGCTTGTTCAAGAGTGTAAGGCCATGTTATTTTTAGCACTATGAAGTAACAGCTGCACTTGTTAGACATCCTCTGGTGAGGGCCCATCCTGGCTTTGGATACACCCAATTTCTGTTCTCAGCAGTGCTATTCTCCTGGCTGAGTCTCTCTCTTTTTATTCCCCGCAATCTTTAAATATAATCTGATGGCAGACTGTTGGCATGTTTGTCTTCCCTGCCAGTGTGCCTACTCATCAAGGGCAGAGGCTGTTTCTGTCCCATGTACAGCTCAACTCCTAACGCTGAGCGCAATGCCTGGCACCCAGAAGATGCTAAGCAGACACTGGGGACATGCATGAATTTCTGATGCATTTTTGTTTTTTATTTTATCATTTATTAGAATGCATGCACCAATGAAGATGGGATCCTGTATACTTGGTTTTGTATCCTCAGAACTTCAATGGCCCACAGGAGGTCTTCAGTAAATGCTTACTGAATTAACAAAGATTGTGAGACAAGATAAACCCAGGGCTCTGAGCTAAATTATCTCTCTATGCACATGACTTTTTAAAAAAGCAACAGACCTGATTTATGAAGGCCACTGCCAGCAAATCCCACAGCTTTCCAAGGCATGTTTCTGTGTGTGCCAAATAAGTTAAGACTGTGATTGAATGCTTCAAAATAAGTATTTTGAAGTATAAAGCAAGCCACCAGTCACATTTTAGGGAACTGTAACTCTCAGGAAAACCATGATTACCCTGTTGCTCAAAAACCATTTGCTGTGTTGCTTACCCTTAGAGTGGATGACAAGGCCTGTTAGAAACGTTCACATCTCCTTTACGTTTTGTAAGCCGCAGTGCTGTAGAAGCATGTACCCGGTGGGTACTAAGCACTATTTAAATTTAAATGGAGGCAGGAACTGTGAGACAGTCTGGCTAGCAATCTTCTGAATGGGGTCTAGATGGAAACCCATGGATGACAAGAACTGCAATTCTAAGGGCAGTAACTGAAGAATGGAATTTTGGCTTTTACTGAAAAGTCACTTCAATGAAAGGCTTACATACAGAGCAAATATCCTAAAGTCTACCTGACTCAGGGATAAAAACCACCTTCTTCCTTTCATCTTCCTGCCATCTACCCAAATGGAAAGAGTATCTAACTTTTCTTTGGTCAGATGCCCCTGAGGGGGCCTGGCAGCGCTAAGTTTAAACAGTTGGATATAGGCTGAGTCCCTCCCAAGCTTCAAACGCGCAAAACGAGAAATATTATTTCATTCATATTGTGCAAATTAGGAAGAGAATATTTTATTTTTTATACCACTAAATTCAAAACAATTCAAACCATAATGGTAGTGATATTTTTGTGTATGTGTTTCAGTTTTATCACTTTTCTCTGTAACATATTCATCTCTTTTAACAAAGATTTTATTTGACTTCAGACTTTTAGATAATACTCAATGAACAAATTTTATTCTTGTGGACAAATTAAACATCTGAAAATTTTTCTGTTTAAAATAACTGCCCATTCAAATGACAGGTAAATGTTATATATTTAAAAACTACATATTTTACTAAAAGTTTACATGATCAATATCAAAAATACTACTCTTTAGATTTTAACATAAGATACCTTTAAAATCTTATATTTTCTAGATTAATGTTCTTATTTCTAACACATTTCTTTAGTGTAAAGGCTATCAAAATATCGTTTAAATTTTATTAAATATCTTTACATTACATTCTCTTACCTTTCTTCCTAAAATTATATATATTCAAAGAGATGGTATAATTCTATTGTAAAATGCATCTACTGGAAAGTCCAATTTAATTGGATTTACATTTCTCCATTTTAGTTTTTTTAATGACCGAGACTATTTATTCATTGGTAGATTATGTGCCAGGAACTGTCCTTCATCCTTTCATATATTAATATATCAAACTTATAACAATCCTATAAAGTATCATTACCCCTTCTGTATTATTATCTCTACATTTTTTGGATATGGAAACCAATGCTCCAAAGTTATAATAACCTGCCCGAAGGTTGATCTACATCCAAAGTCCTATCTTTCCAAGAATACCACATAGCTTTTCAATAATCAATACCTTTCATTCGCTCACTGAACACGAATTTACTGATCACCTTCTACATGCCAGGCACTCACTGAGGTGATAGTTCTCCTCGGGTGCTCACAGTTTACTAAAAAAGAAAAGATTACAAAGAGTTGTATAAATGAAAGATCTAGCTGTGGAAGAAAGGCAAAATTTCTAATAAAAAACCAGAATGGTAAGTCTGGCCCTGGCCGATGTGGCTCAGTTGATGGGAGCATCACCCCGGAACTGAAGGGTTCCGGGCTCGACTGCTGGTCAGGGCACACACCTCGGTTGCGGGTTGGGTCCCTCGCCCGGGTCTGTACAATCCCTGGTACGGGCACATACAGGAGGCAACCAATAGATGCTTCTCTCTCACACTGATGGTTCTCTCTCACTCCCTTCCTCTCTTCCTAAAAGCAATGAAAAAAAATGCCCTCAGGTGAGGATAAATTTTCTTTAGAAAGATAAGTCTGGGTTAAGATATAGGTAAAAACAGCTACTCATAATATTAACAACATTAGCTCATAATTATCGAGAGCTTTTAGTGTATCAGGCATATAATCCTGCCAAGTAAGATTTTTTAAAATTTATGTCATTTTTGACACAATCACCCTTAAAGTAGGTTCTAATATTAGCTGCATTTTACAGAGAAGGGAAAGTTATGTTAGTCATTCAAGGTCACACAGCTAGTGAATGTCTGGGCTAGAATATGAACTCATGTCTGTCCATAAGAAAGTTTCAATAGTGCTGGTCTCTGTCTCTGTGAAGACCCAGGCTAAGTATCTGATGAAGACACAGGCACGGAGGAAGGATAAAGGACTCTGGGAAGAGCGATGGGCAAGTGCGGAGCAGGAAAAGGAGCTGATGTGGGGTAAGTAAGAAGGATCGCAGGCCAGCAGAGGGGCCCATTTCTTCCTCACCGCAGTCAGCCGCAGTACCCCAGGATGCTGGTCCACATCCCTGGCCAGGTCAAGGTGAGGCTCTCTGCAACAGATGGCAGAAATCATCTTTCAACACAGGGAGGAGTCATCCTCTTATTTCAGGTTCCAGTAAAAGCACTGCTAATCAAATTCAGGTTTTCATCTGCAAATCCAAACCTCAAGAAAAGATCAATTTCACCTGATCCCTAGTACCTACATTTACCCAGGGCTCTTGGGGAGGGGATGGGGAAGGTGGATCCCCTCAGGGAGAGAGACAAAGGACCTAGTCTCTCCTTCACCTCTCCAGGCCCGAGTGGGTGCAGATTCCCAATGCACTCACAGCCCTCTGAGAGTGGGGTTTGGGTGTGCAGGGGAATGAAGTAGCTGAGAAGGTCCTCTCTCAGAGACCCAAGATCATCTCCAGTTCTGAAGACATTTAGAGAATGACATGTCAAAACTGAGCTGCCAGCATTCACAATGGTCAAAAACTGGGAAGGGGGTGATGGAAAGGACGTCAAAGTCAACTGGGTTTTTTGCAGCAGGTCAGCGATCATTCCCCTCACCTGCCTCGGGACTGCCTGCCTTCTAGCGAATGGTGGGCTCTCTGGATGACCCCCCACACTTCCACACTTCTGTCGTGACTACTGGATCATGTACAACCCTGAGCACTGAGAATGTCATCATTAATCTTCCCGTCCTCTGTTCTCCTGTCATACTCTAAAGGCTCAATATGTAATAAAAGCTATTTACTGCTTACTTGTCTCCTTGCTCACTTCTTGTGCATACATTGCTACGGTGACACATGTGCACACACACAGAGGCACACAGGCTTTGGTTACAACAGCCTGGCAGCAATAGGGAGAATGTGAACTACAATCTTTACTTGCAGGAGCCATTTACTGGGGGGACCAACTAAGTGTCAACCCTAGGACCTTTTGCAGATTTCCTGAGATTCCCCTGAAATAGGTTTCCTGGAACTTGGAGAGCTCAGTCATTCTGAAGATCTGTAAGAGTATAGGCAAAAATGCACACACAGTAATTATCTCTTTGCAGAAATGACATGCTATTCTTCAACTCCTTTATCTTTAAATACATGTGTTTGCAGCACGGCTGCTGTCATGATCATCCTCAACCTGACAGTCCCTGCACATAGCGTGACACAGAGCAACACCGCACGGCAGGGGGAAGGACTTAGGAGCTCTCTGAGGTTAAGAGCAGCAGTTCCCGTGACAGCTTTTAATTTTTATTTATTCACTTTTTTTTAGGGAGAGAGAGAAACAGATCTGTTGTTCCACTTATTTATGCATTCACTGGTTGATTCTTGCATGTGTTCTGGCTTCCGGTCGAACCTACAACCTTGGTGTATAGGGACGACGCTCTAACCAACTGAGCCATCCGGCCAGGGCTCCAATGGCTGCTTTTAAATACAAGAATTCATTAGGATGGTAAAATTGTAATTGCCCCTCATGGAATGTGCGTGAAAAAGCTCTACCCAGCACTGTCCATCCCACCTTCCCTCCGCCCAACAATCCCACAGGGCTAAAGAAACTGGCTCAGAGAAGCCTAGAAACGAGCCTCAAGTGATAGATTCTAGGTGACAAAGCCAATGCAAGCTCAGGTCATCTAACAGCAAGATGTTCCTTTTCCTCCCTCACAGTTCTCCATCAACACAGCCTTCACTCATGCTTTAATTTTTTTTTTTCTCTCCTCTTAAGGATTAACTTTCCCCCAAGAAACCAAGAAGCTCTGTTTACAATCTCTTACTTTTCCTAGGTAACATCTAAGATCAGTAAATTTGTACTATTTCTTTACTATTTTCATCACTTAGAAACAATGGTGGGTTTCCTTTGTTGGTTTTTCTTTTTTTTTTTTTTTGAAAAAGAGTATCTTATGTTTTATACAAATGAAGCATTTAGGGCTGAATAAGTAACAGAAGAAAATAAAATAAATGAATGTAACTATTTCCAATCATAAGATAAATAATAAAACTTAAAATAATGTTGAGTTTTATATATGAGACGGGTGCATCATGTTTGTCTAGAATTTAGTGGGAAGTAATTTTTCCTAAAAACTCAGCACAAACTGGGGGTCTGGGAGTGGGGAACAGTGCTTAAGGTGTGTCTGTGTGAGGCCACAAAAAACTGCAGCCATCATTTTGTCTGTTCAAAGGCTGTTTTTCAAACATCAAGATATAATGTCTGGAGAAATCATAACAAATTCAATTATGTAAACACAATCTTAGTTTATATAAAACAAGCTTTATAAACAAACCTACAATTTGCATAATTATACTTTGTGAAAGAACATCTATTTACATGACTATGACCTGTGGCTAAAGTTCTACCAAAGTTAAAATAAAAATTATAGAAAAGAGAATTTTAAGAACCAATATCTTTTTTTCCCCAATTTCAAGTATTTGTATTTTAGAATGTGGGAAATAGTAGAGTTTCAATATCCTAGATTGAGAGCATTAAATATAAAAGCAACATCTGGACTTCACAAAAGAATATATTTTCTTTCATTTGTATTTTTGGCTACTGAATAACTTACTGCAGCAAGTTTTCTCAATTAGTATTCAGATATGTAGCCAGGGCAGTCATCAATACCATGGCAGAGAAAGGTGCCTATTAACCCTTCGACTTGTCTTCTGTGCAAACATTCCCTCTGATGCTTTGGCTGAATAGTATTTGAATTGCTCTTTGGTACACATCCCAAATATTTTATTGTTGACTTTTTCAGCTAGTATTCTGTACACTGGCTGCTTCTTAAAATGGATGCTAATTAATTTTACTCACAGGATTAAAAAGCAAGATAAAACTAAAAGAGGGGTAGTGATGACGGTAATGACAAGGACTTAAGGCAATCACCTGATTGCATTAATTCTCACAGTCTCTGTCTTTTCATATGAGTTACCATTTGTCAAGAAGGACATTTCCTTGGTAGAAGGTAGCTGGGAAAGATGCTTTTCTGTTCTAAAGCCAGTGATTTTTCCACAGACCCAGCCCTGAATACATTGTATCAAAAGCAGATCCGGCAGCTTAAATCTCATGGCGCACAAAGCCTCCACTACAATTTAAGATGAAGAGGAGGACGAATACAAAGATGATGAGGAGAAAGATGATGAAAATGAAGAATAAATGGCCATCCCAGGATGATGGGTGTAGAGTAGTGTGTGTGCTCAGGCAACTGTTTTTCTTTAGAGGGTGAATTCAAGTGCAGCTCAGTATCAGCTTCAGGATAAAAACTGTACAGGTTGTTCTATGGCTAAGATTCTCTGTAGAGAAAATACTTTTTAAAAAATGCAGGTTGTAGCTTTCTAAGCAGCTACTACAGTTAGATTTTAAGGCTTCTGGTGTTAAATGATTCTAAATATTTAATGGTTTCTTCAATTTCTTGACTTGCATATGGTAGCACAGCAAACTCAGGAATCAGTATCATAGTAAATTTGGGGTTTTTTTTAAGAATGTCCCTTTTTTTTAAATTGTAATAAAATTATGTATATTTAAAAACAGACCTTTAACAAATGTTTGTTCAGTATTTATTATGTGAAAAGCATTACGATACGCAGGCTGTGGGGTACAAAGGTCAATAAGATGGCCTGTTGACCCTCCAAGACTATTAGCTTTTTGTTAAGATGTATTCAATTGGCTAGAATACGAAACACAACTGAGAAGTGTGATAACAAAAGAAAATCTAAAATATTATTAGCTAGAGTGAAAACTTTTATTAAAACACAATCATTTTAATTAAATCTGCTACACATATCACTTTGAGAGTTCAAGACCACCCTTTAAAGCTAGACTGTGGGATTCTTAGTAATATAATCTTCCCTGAAGAGTTTCAGACTTTAAGTAGTATCTCTGATGTAAATCTTCACAGGAGGTTTTGGTGTTAATGTCTTGATTTCTTTTTTTTTTTTTTAATTTAAAAAAAAATTTTATTTTTAGACAGAGGGGAAGGGAGGGAGAAAGAGAGGGAGAGAAACATCTATGTGTGGTTGCCTCTCACTTGCCCCCTACTGGGGACCTGACCCACAACCCAGGCATGTGCCCTGACTTGGGGAATCGAACCAGCAACCCCTTGGTTCACAGGCGGACGCTCAAATCCACTGAGCTACACCAGCCATGGCATCAATTTCTTGATCTCTAAAAGAAAAATAAAATGTACAGCAATCAACACATGTGACTACTGGATCCATTTGGGAAAAAAAGGTGTGGGTGGTACTTGTTTACTCTTTTAAAGCTGAGTTTGTGTCAGATCCAAAGAATAATGAGAATTGTTAGAGGAGACTGGGGAACCTTTTGGAAAGTAATTGTTTGACCCATGAGTTAGAATCCAGAAGATAAATTGTGACTGTGGATTTGAAACTGAAAATAACAAAAGGTTTATGGAAAAGGACCAAACTGACTACGCTCAAAAATAAACACTTTAAGGACAGGTTGCTTGGTTTTTCGGTTGTCATCACCCTAATAGAAAAATAGATAGAGACAGAGACAGAGACAGAGACAGAGATAGAGACAGAGACAGAGATAGAGAGACAAAGATAGATAGAGAAGAGATATGTACTGAATGATCCCCTTGCCATTGCAAAGAAGGTAAAGACAGCATCAAGGTTTATTCTTTGAGAAACCAAGGCACATTATGAAATACTCAGGAAACTCCCTTGTCCTAGCCCCATTCCCTCACTTATCTTCTCACCCCTACTAGGGCTGGCTCAGTAACTACGTCTATAGAACTATCCTGGATTTGCCAAAGCAAGGTTACATGCTTTCTCCTTGGTACCAGGACTGACCCTGGTACACATCTTGATTACAGCATTAATCACAGATTACTGCAATGATCTATTCACTGCCCCCTTCCTAGTGAGATACTGGAGGTCAGCTAGGACTGTAACCTAGCTGAGTGCCTCACAGAGTAGGTACAATCAACATTTTTATAACCACTGAGGGAATCTCAAAAGCCATAAAAGAGAATTCTGCTAGGACCATAAAACCACTAAACATTATGTTAGTTAAATTTGGCTTCTGGCCAAGATGGTGATAGAGGCAGGCGTGGCTGGCCTCTTTGCACAACCACATCACAATTACAACTAAAATACGGAAAAGCCTTCACTCAGGAATGTCAGAAATCTAGTTGAATGGAAGTCTGACAACTGCAGAATTAAAGAAACCACATCCATCCTGATTGGCCCGGGGGCTTGGATGTGGAATGCGCTGGCCCCACACCCATGTGGATAAAAATCCAGGAGGGATATCTCAGGAGCAAGGAGTCCCAGACCCACATCAGGACCTCCAGCCCAGGGTTTGATGCCGGGATGATAAGTCCCCACAACTTCTGGCTGCAAAAACAAGCAGGTATTGAGTTGGTGGAGGCGGCTGCTGGAGCCCTAAGCAGTTCCTCTTGGGAAACCCACACATGGACTCACCTACTCAGACTCACTCCCTCTGAGCTCCAGCAGCGGGGTGGCAGCTTGAAAGGCACTAGTGATATACAAGGAGAGACTGAAGTGTCTGGCATCAGGGCAAGCAGAGGCCATTGTCCCTCTGCTGAGCCCTCTACCCCAGAAAGCCCATAGGCTGGTGCCGTATCTGAGACTCCATCAACCTGGCCAACAGTATGTTACCTACCTTGGAGACCCACAGAGGCTCCACCCCACCCAACTTACAGGGCCATCCAAGCTGCTTTTTGGTAACACCTGCTGGTCTTGGCTCCTAAATCCTATCAAACAAGCAACAACTGGCTTCAGTGAGCCGTGGCTACAGCCAGGTTAGAGTCACAGCTTGGCTCCACCTGAGAATCTCCAAGCCCAGCACAAGTAGCAGCCATCTCAGATTGGTTTACAGCTCAGGTTGGGAGCCCTGGGCAACACACATGTTGGGGCTGACCTTGGCCTGCACCACCTGGGAACTCCCAGGGCCAATGCACTCACTAGAGCCACGTTGGCCACGTTGGAGCACAACCACCCTACCCCTGCACAGCTGATCGTCCACAGAGGGCAGAGGTTGGTGGTCAGTGGTCACAGACAATCCTTGCAGCCGACTGGCCTGAGTAAATCCCTCCCATTGATCTGCCCACAACCACCAAGGTTCAACTACAACAAGAGGGTGTACTCAGCCCACACAAAGGGCGCATCTTGAGTATCCAGTGTGGGTGATAGGGGAGGCTGTACCACTGGACCCTACAGGACACCTACTACATTGGGCCATACTACCAAGACACGTAGTCAAAGCAGCTCTACCTAATACATAGAAACAAACACAGGGAGGCTGCCAAAATGAGGAAACAAAGAAACATGGCCCAAATGAAAGTATAGAACAAAACTCCAGAAAAACAGCTAGACAAAATGAATAAGCAATTTATCAGATGCAGAGTTCAAAACACTGGTTATAAGGATACTCAAGGAACTTAGTGAGGACCTCAACAGCATTAAAAAGACCCAGTCGGAAGGGAAGGAAACACTAATTGAAACAAAGAACAATTTATAGGGAAACAGCAGTAGAATGGATGAAGCCGAGAATCAGATCAATGATTTGGAACATAAGGAAGCAAAAAACAACCACACAGAAGAAGAAAAAAGAATCCAAAAAATAAGGATAGTATAAACAGCCTCTGGGACAACTTTAAGAAATCCAACATTCACCACATAGGGGTGCCAGAAGGAGAAGTGAAAGAGCAAGAAATTGAAAATCTATCTGAAAAAATAGTGAAAGAAAACTTCCCTAATTTGGTGAAGGAAATAGATATGCAAGTGCAGGAAGCACAGAAAGTCCCAATTATGATGGATGCAAAAAGGCTCACTCCAAGACACACTATTATTAAAAGGTCAAAGGTTAAAGATAGAGACTCTTAAAAGCAAGAGAAAAGAAATTACCAGAAGGTTGCCAGATGGGAGGGGAAGAGGGAGGGGGAGAATGCATGAAGAAGTGAAGGGATTAAGAAGTACAAATAGATAGTTATAGAACAGTCATGGGGATGTAAAGTACAGCACAGGAAATGGAGTAGCCAAAGAACTTATACATATGACTCACGGACATGAACAATGGTGGGGGGAATGCCTGAGGGAGTGGGGGGCCACTGGGTGGAGGGGGATAAAGGGGGAAAAATTAGGACAACTGTAATAGCATAACCAATAAAATATAATTTAAAAATAAAAAATAAAAGAGTAATTCATTTATTCATTCTTTCAACAATAATTTGCTTGGCTTCTACTGAATATCAGCGCCATTCTAGGCACTAGGGATATTGCTTAGAATAGGAAGCACATAAGACATCTGCCTTCAGGGAACTTACATTTTAGAGGACAGGGAGGAAGAGAGGTTTTTTGTTTTTTGGGGTTTTTTTAAATTACAGCAATGAAATGTCTACAACATTTGGCTATTTTGCATGTTTTCTAGAAAATCCAAATGACCTAGTCCCAGTCCCTAAGAAACTTACACTCTAGTTGTGGGGATAATTTATGCAAAGATAATGAACGACAAAGGCAAAATACAAGGTGAATGCTAACTGGGTAGAAGAGAGAAGGAAGGGGCGTGAGAATTCATTGGTGGGCACTTTGGACTAGGACGGTCAGTAACAGCTTCCTGGGTTTGGGACAGGTTTGGGAAAAGCGGCAGTGAGTCTGGTATCACAAGGAAGGGGAACCGTCTGAGCCAAAGCAAAGGAAGAATGTGTAAGGCTTGTTGGAAGGATAGAAAATTCTCCCCTCCTGCAAATCTGTTCTCCTCCTCCTCTTGCCATCACATTCCACCCAATTCCTCAATTCAAGTCCAAGACTCATCCAGAATCCTCTCTGCTTCCTGGGAGCAATCAGTCTCTTCAGACCTCACAGATGCCGGCTCTTTCATTAAACTCTCAGACTCATTCATCTCGAATCCCACGATCACTGCAGGCATTTCTGCACCTGACTACTGGAAAGGCTCACCTCTACCAGCTCCTCTCTTCAACCTATTTTCCAACATGCTGTCTGGGAGATCTTTCCAAAAACAAATTCAGTCCTATCACTCTTTTCCTTGAAATCTTTCAGGATGTTCCAAATCACATACGCAGTAAAATCCAAAATCTTTAAACTGTGCACAATCTTCATGGTGCAACCCTGCCCAGCTTGGTGATGGCACCCTTCCACCACAGGTGAATTCCAGATTCTTCTGATCGCTATGCCACTGCACCTGTCTGGTCCTTCAACACCTGACCCACTTGATCCCTTCTGAGAAGCTGCCTGCTATTCTCCGCCCACGGTTGTGTACATACGTCAAAATGGCACTTAGTGCAAATATTTGGTTCCATGGATCCTACCTCTCCATGGCCAAGAGCTGCATCTTACTCATTTTTAGTCACCCAACACCCAGCCCAGCACCACATCCTGTACCCAGCACAGCACGTTTGCCCAACTAATGTTGCTAAAGCAAAGCTGTGGCTAAGACAAGATCTGCAGGTGATTAAACATAAAGTAGGTAGTGAGGTGACAGAGACTGTGCAGGAAGACAGTGAAAAGGGAGCCAATAAATAAATACAACTGAGAGGTACAGTTGAACCATTATCTCCCGTAGGTAACAGGTTTCTGCCCACCCACCTCCACCCCAGTGACACGACCATTAGCTGTGGGGATCAGACAGTAAACTCTTCCCTAAACAGACTGGAAATGCAAAACAACTAACCACCTAAACCAAAAACTTTTTGCCTGAACTGTCATGTTTCTCTAATCCCTCTCTTCTGTAAGAACACTTTTCCTCAGTAAAGTCTGAACATGGAAATGCAAGAAACAAAATAAAGCAACATACTAAATAGCTACATTCTGGCTACAAAAGATGTTTCTATCACTTTGTACATCAGCAGGAAGAGATGCTGAATGCAAGTCACTGATGAATTTGGGAGTGGTGAGTGTGCTCCCGGAGGCAGTAAGGACCCTCTTCCGCACACCGGGCACACAGCGCTTGCCTGGGCACGTGGCCTCCACCAGCACCACTGCAATGGGGCTGCAGCCCAAACAGTTTCTGCAGCTACATCTGTGGTTGGTTGTTGAAGCTCATGGAGAAAATCAGTGGCCTTCTGCAAAAATGCTCTTATACCAACAGGTTGCCTCATTCACAAACCTTTTGGCATAATTTCCAGTGGCCATGAGTTATGCAAATATGGAAAAGACACCCATGGTGAGATTTACCATCTTTGATTCTCTAGATTGGTTCATGCCAAACGAAGAGGTAACCTTTTTGCCTGAGGTACTAAACAGTTCTTCAAACGTAAGCAGAAACTCACTAGTTAAAAAGAAAAAAGCCCCCAAATCCCAGTCTAGCAGAGGGCACACTTCCAAAAGTGTATGTAAAACATCTCTATGATGTAATCAGGGACTGTATCTAATTTTAAAAGCTTTTCTTTTTGTCTCTTGCAAATTAGCTGATACTAGATGTTTTATCCAGGAATTCATGTCAAATAATTCTCCTGCTCTGAATTATAAAGTTTTTATTTATAGAGTTCTACAAATCTTCAGTACCTGAGTGGGTTTTAAACTATTTTATAACTATTAGAAGTAACTACCAAGTACTAGGAGAAATATGTTAGTCAGCAGCTTTAAAACAGCCCTGTGTTGCAAAACTAGAGGCAGAGGTTAAAATTATAATCTTCATTTCACCAGAGTTTCCTCTCCCATAGTTGGAAATTATAATTACTTCATAAAAGGCTGTAGGCTATCAGCCTACTTCTGGTAACCTTTTAAAAGGTTTTTCTTAAAAAAATGTTACAATGACAAATTTTCCATTGGCATGGTGAATATTTTTTCTTGATATAAAATCACTGCAACCTACATTAAATTTATGTAACAACCAAAAATTACTGACACATATTGATATTTGTTGCCTGATAGAAAATATGTTGAATTGACCCCTACACACAATAAAGTAATCGTATCAGTAGCCAATGGAGGGTAGGATGAGGGAGGAGCAGGGATATTTCACTTTTTCTTAAATATACCTACACTGTTTGACTTGGTAGAATTAGCATAGATTACACCTGTAATTATAAATAAAAAGAGCCTACTGCCATACACTTAAGAAAAACTTTATGATGACTCATCACGTAAGCACAGACCAGACCAAGTTAGTTTTCTTTCTAAACTGAGATCTACTGACAGCACAGGGAGACAAACAAGCAAACCTCAGAATGTTTACTTTAATTTCCATTTGGGTTTTTACCATTACTTATTTACCATATTCAATATAAATAGTGACACCTCACCATAACTGACAAAACTATTTTCCAATGAAACACACTGCTAATTTTATTATAACTTTTTAAAGTTTGCTCACATGGTTTATATTTTTATGCAACTGTGATTTACTACTAAAGACTGTCAGTAGCATTATACATTACCTGACAGCTAGAGTCACCGGCTGGAAAGTGCATTGATCTGTGCAGGTCTTGTCAATCAGAAAAGCTGGGTTTGAACCTTAACTAGCTGTGTGAGAAGCCGGCAGATCAACCTGGGAGCTTAATGAATTTAAATGAGTAGCAACTACCATAGCCAAGATATAAAAACCATTTAATTGTCTGGTCACAGATGAACAGATAGAGATATATGAGAGAGATATGAGATATATATATATATTTGTATATGTATATACACTGACAAACACATGTATGGTGTAACAGTATTCAGCCATGAGAAAGAAGGAATCCTGCCATTTGTGACACCATGGATGGAACTTGAGGGCATTACGCTAAGTGAAATAAATCAGACATAGAAATACAAATACTGCATGATCTCACTTACTATGTGAACTCTAAAAGAGATGAACTCATAGAAGCAGAATGCGGGGGATTGGAAAATGTTGGTCAAACTTCTAGTTATGAGTAAGTTTTGGGGATCTAATGCATAGGACAGTGATTAAAATACAGTGTCATACACTTTAGAGACGCTAAGAGAGTAGATTTTAAATGTTCTCACCACAAAAAAGGCTGGGTAGTAATCGTTTCGCAATACATAAGAGTATCAAATCAACACATGGTACACTTGAAATTTACACAGTGTTACCTGTCAACTCAGTAGAGATGGGGAAAAAAACTAAACAAATAAATAAGCAGTGCCTAGACTGTGAAAGGAAGAAAAGCCACACCTAACCCCTAAAATTAGGTTTCTTTCTCAAGTTATTAGAGAAGAATAGGGCTTTAGACGTGAACAGGAACTGTTATATTTTAAAGTGATCTGTCATCCAGGAAACTGAGGCGGAGTCTGTTGAACAGATCAGCGTGGTAATTCAGTTGCTAGCCTTGCAGAGGGACCCAATGTCATCATTCCCTGACAGTGTTCTCTTTAGAAACCCAATTTTCTCACTACTCCCATAATTGCTTTCCCCTCCCTTGCCTCCTCCCACGCCTTTGGTTTGCTTTTTCACTGTTAAACATCTCTTCCTCCGTTCCTTTTACAATTTTTATGCCTTTTAACTCTAGGAATGCGCTTGCCCTGCCCCCAGCTCCAGGGGCCTTCTAGACTCGTAGGAAATGCCTGCGGTCCACCCTACCTAAGGGCTTCCTCCTCCGCTCACCACCTCGCGGGCTCTGCGGATGAATAAAGGCTGCCGGCCCGCGGCCACAAATCAGTTCCCCGGGCCGCCCTACCCGGTCCCAATCCGGCCTCCCAGAGCCGCTTTCACCTACAGAGGATTCAGGTGGGTCCCATCCCTGCTCTCCCAACCTCAGCCGGCTCCCCCGGCCCAGCCTGCGGGCTCGCCGCCCACGCCGGCGCTCGGGAATCCCCGGCGCCTTGTTCGAGGCAGAGAAAATGACCCAAGAGTTGTTGTTTGAGTCAAGACTTCCCGCGCGGCGGCCAGCCCGTGTCTCCAGAGAGTGTTCAGGGGCTGCGCCCCTTCCCCGTCCAGAAACTGTTCTCACGGGCCCCGCGTGCCTCGCACCTCCCTGGCCTTCCCGGGGGCGAGCCCAACCGGGGAGGCGACGCGGGTCGGCAGCCCGAGGCGACCGCATTGCGGGCCCCGCACAGTGGCGCGGGCTTCCTTCTCCCCGCCCCGGGAGCCCTCTCGCGCTCCTCGAAGCGGCCGAGGGTCCCCGCAAATCTGCCTCGCGGCCGGCGCAGCGCCCACGCGCAGTTCCGAACTACCTCCCGCGCGGGCTAGGGCTTTGGGTGTGGACGCGGGGACCCGCGCCGGCCCAACCCAGGGAACCCCTTGCTCACCGATATCTCCGTCCTCGTCGTCCTCCTCCTCCTGCTCCATGTCTAACAAAAAGTCCCTGGTTATCATTTGCATGACTCCCCCGAAGGCGGCTTCGAACTTGGTGCGAAGTTGGGGCCCCGGGATTCCGGAACGACGCGGCTCTCGCGGGCCCGGCGGCCGGGTGGGGACCGCGGGGCGGGTCTCGCTCCCCGCTCAGGGGCCGCTGCGCCCAGCCCGCGCTCCGGGAAGCCCAGCCGAGGCGGCCGCCGACCCAAACCCGGCGCCCAAGGCTATCACTCGCCACTGAGCATGCCCAGTGCGAGACGAGGCTGGCTGCGGAATGATTAACTTCTGCCGGTTTGCGAGGCGCTTAGAAGGAAGTCGGGAGACCAGAGGGAGTACTTGGCGCTCGCGTTCTGCACACGAGTGACCTCGCAGAAGGGCGAGGCGAGAGCACAGGAAGGTGGGAGTGGACGTTTCCCCAAATGCTGCCTCCAGAAGAAGCAGCTTTCTGTTCTACGGCCATTATAGCTACATATATGGGGCTTGCCTTCTTTGAAATCTGTTATTGGAGAGAAGAAAACGCTGCTGCGGCTCACGTTAAGAACTCTGAAGACGAGTTCACTAGAACCGTGCTTAAAGGCGACGTGGAGTCAATGGAGGATCTTAAAGTATCAATTTCTGTGACTTTAAGGGGCGAACGAGTATTCTGTAGGGAAGAGGGGTAGGGAAATTACAGAGAAAAGGGGCAAAACTCTTAAATAAAAAAATAAAAAAAAAAGAAAGCGAGTTCTAAAGAAACACGTTCACAAAAGGCAGAAGGATTTCCGCATAAAGTGAGGTTTAAAAGAGAGAAGCGCCCCCTACCCCCGGGCCGCTGAATACACACAGGGAGTGGTCGAACATGATCACCGAGTGGGCAGCCCGTTTGGACCTTGTAAAGCTTAGTCCTACGCGACAGAAAGGAAAAAGAAACCAAAGACCTCCACCATGTAAACTCTAAAGCATTGTGGCAAAACTATAATAACTGAGGAAACCAAGAAAGTACTGAAATAAAATTGAGGCACAGAGCAAAAGAATGCATTCCTGGAGACCAAAGGGAACAATAGGACAAATCCAAAGCTATTTCTATTTTGAACGCACATGGGATAGTTTGAACTGCAGGTTCCTAGGATCATGCATCTGCAGAACTTTATTCAAAAAGGCTGGTGAATTTAGGTGGGTCAGTTTTTACTTGTCAAAAGGTTTAGAGGTATATTTGAAATTCTTGTTTTATTCATTGTCTCTCTAACACTTCTCATTGAAACTTTTTCTATCTCTCCCACTGAAGTACCAGAATTATTATAATTACGATAATACTAAAGCTACTGTGCATTTTATTTTCCCATACATATAGTTTTGATGTTTTTATGTGAAAGAAATAAAACATTGAGATTAATCATAGGTGGGAAACGGTCATGAATTTTAAGACATGAGGAAATTACTTTTGAGAAAATACCCAGGAAACACTATACTTCTTAAGGAATCTTTCTGAATAAAGAAAATTGCTTTTAATATAAAGGGAAAACACAGTACTCTGAAGATAGGTGAGGGGAGAAAAGATGGAAGAATACAGAAGAAAAAAATGAGGGGGAAAGAACTGTTTTCTTTTAGTGAACTCTCTCCCCAGTGCTCGTGGGACCTACTGTAATAGAAATTACAGAGCCGTTTTGGCTATGTGATCCGTTTTCAAAATTTTCATTTAACAAGTATGTGTACAGTGCTTTGTATGTGCTAGGCACAGTTTTAAACGTTTTACATTTAGTTATTTAATTCTTATGACAACCCTAGGAGTCATTACCACTCTTTTACTCATGCACAGGGCAATTGAGTGGCATCAGAATCACATACGGAGTAAGTGGCAGGGCTGGGATTCAAATCCAAACAGCTTGTTCCAGAATCAGTATTCTTAGACAAGTTATAAATCACCTCCAGAGAGCTTTCTGAATCCATTAAAAACAAAAACCAACCAACCAAACAAACAAACAAACAAAAAAACACCACCTTTTCCCCCCACCAGTTCTAAATTCTCAAAAGTCTCATTAACTCCCTGCCACAGTTCTCTCAACAAATGGTCTGATTTTTATGGCCTAAGACTTTGCTCAAAGTTAATTAAATAGTTAGAAAACTCTTGTGGTTGATTTTGCAAAAGATTTCAATGAGTCATCTAAAATTCTTCGCAGATTTAAGAGCTTACATTTTTCTTGCTTGATAAGTGTTGCAGAGAGACACTGCCGGCCTCGTGGAAAGGTGGTTGTGGCTGGGGGGGAAATGAATTACTTACTTCAGTTCGCTGTCAGTCTATGATTAGTAACCTGCATTATTTCATTTAACCCATTTGATTTCTTACAGCTTCTCTCATGCATTTTTTCCCAACTGAGTAATATAGGCTTCAAAAATAATCAAGGTAATAGGCTTTTGCAAGAACCACACCTATGACCCTGAAAAATTATCATCTGTATCATGAATAAGGTGTGAGATAAAATGTGCTTAACAACATGTGGCCAAGTCAGAGATCACAGACCAAGTATTTTCTCCTTCATTAGTCTTTTGATTAGTTACAAACTTTGGCCACAGGCTGTTCTTTCCCTACCCATTCCTTCAATCTTGCTGCTTCTCTGACTTTGGTCCTTAGGCCCTTTCCTTCTTATCTCCCTGACAACTACGCCATCCGCTCCGAGCAGGGTCAGATTCATAGGCGTTCAGACAGTTAATTTTGAATTTTGACACTGAGTGCTTGAGGTCTTAGTGCTTTGTGGTTGATGGCTTAAAATTCTTAATAATGTTACCTTTGAACTTTTCTTTGGTAAGTGAGGTTCAGAGATGGTGGACCTTGTCTGAGTTCACAGTCCGGCTCCTTGGGGTAGGTTCTCAGTGCCAGCTTCCCCACTCCCTGGAATCTCAGCCCTAACTAACCCAGTTGCAGTTTCAGCCTCTTCCAGGAATGAAATTTTAAACCAGTCTGGAATT
Source organism: Mormoops blainvillei (assembly GCA_004026545.1). NCBI lineage: Eukaryota > Metazoa > Chordata > Mammalia > Chiroptera > Mormoopidae > Mormoops > Mormoops blainvillei. The sequence continues at coordinate 61,791 of PVJD01001737.1, forward strand.
TCCTGATCAACACTGGTGAGGTAATCTGCCCCATTGGACCCCCTGCCTTCTCCTAAGGGACGGGGTCCTTGCCTGAAGTAACCCACTCTTTTAACTGCGTCCTTCCTTGTTTCTGCATGTAAGAATCTTTCATTTTGCACAACTCTTTGGAGCACTTCTCTAGTTGCTAAATGGGACATTCCCTGATTCATGAATTGTTTAATAAAGCCAACTGTACATTCGAATTTACTTGGTTGAATTTTGCTCTTGAACACGACCAACATGCTTTATTCCTGGTTACTAAAACCATACTATATACTGACCACTTCCTGGGTTTGAGGAAAAACAAAAAAACAAAGAGAGAAAACACCACCCTTATGACTTCCATTCTAGTGGCTAGAAACAAATAAATAAGTACATGTCAGGAAATGATGGGAGGTACCAGTGAGGAAAATGAAGCAGATCAAGAGCAATAGAGAACAATGGTTGCGGGTGGGGGGGGTGTGCTTTTTAATAAGTAGTTAGGGAAAGCCTTTCTAATAAGGTGACCTTTTAGCAGAGATCTGAAGGAAGTGAGGAAATAAGACAAGTATGGTAAGTTCTTGAGAGAACAGAGATTTAAGAAGAGGGAAGTACAGTCAAAAGCCTTGAGAACAAACATGCATAGTGTCTTCAAGAAAAGCAGAGAGGTCATGCTTAGCGTAGCCCCGAGATGGAGGAGAAGAGTGGCAGGAGGTCAGGGTTGATGGGAAGGGTGAGAGTTGCACACCACTTTGGGCCATCAGAGGGACTTTGGCTTTTACTCTGAATAATATGGAAAGCCTTTGGAAATGTCTGAATAAATCGGTGGCATAATTTAACATTTTAAAATGATCTTTCTGATTGTTTTATGAAAAATACACTAGACTGTAGGACAGCAAGTATAGAAGCAGGAGGGCCAGTTAAGAAACTCATTTTTCTCATTCAGACAAAGGATGATGATCTTGAACCAGAGTGGTATTGGTAGATGTGGATTATGTTATGTTTTGAAGTATATCTGAAAAAAGTTTCTGGTGTACTGGATATGAGTATGAGAAAAAGAGGGAGCTGAAGATGTCTGTAAGGTTTTGACCTAAGTAACTGAGAGAATGGAGTTACTATTTTTGAGGTGTGGAAGACTACAGGAGAGTAAGGGGGTGGAGGATGTTGGCTTTTGGACCAATAAATTTGAAGTCAAGATTAGACATCCACATGCAGAAGTCTAGTAGTGTTGAGTCTGGAGTTTGGAGGAAAGATCAGCACTGGAGATACAAACTTAGGACTGGATAAGATTGCTTGAAAAGTTGATCTGTATAAAAAGATAAGGTCCAAGGACTGAGCCCTAGGACTCTCTGCTCCAACACCTGCATTGTGAGAATAAGGAAAAACCAGCAAAGGAGACTGAGGAGGAAGGAGTGTTCAGCGAGGAATGAAAAACAACAGAAAAGGGTGAGATCGTGTAAAACATTTTTCAGCAAAGGAGGAAACGATGTCCTGTGTCAAATGAATCCAAAAGGATGACTTTATACAGACTTCAAATTTTCCAATAGCTTGAGTAGTTTTCTTCAGGTAGGAAGAGAATTGGCCATTGGACTTAGCGATGAAAGCTCATTAGTGACATCGGCAGCTTCAGAGGAGTGGCAGGGGACAAAAGTCTGGAATGGGTTCTCTAACGTGTTTTATCCAACATGACCCAGCATTTCTCCAGTTCCTAGTGGACACTGACTGTCTGCCCTACAATTAACTCAATTATGACACTATCTACCTACAGATAGCATCAGATCCCACAAGTTAAGGGCTCAGTCCCACAAAACTGCATCCATTCCACCACTGTAGACACCAATCGCAAACCAGAGTCGTCATCTGTGCTTCTGACCAACCGGCTATAGACTGGAGATTTCCACAACCCTCAGCTCAGGTTTGATTAATTTGCTAGATAAGATTCACAGAGTTCAGAGAATTCAGAATTCAAAGAGACATTTACTTACAGAATTCAAAGAAGCATTTACTTAAACTAACCAGTTTATTATAAAGGATATAGATGAACACTGAGATGAAGAGGTACATAGTGGGAGACCTGGAAGGATCCTGAGTGCAGAAGCTTCTGTACCCATGGAACCGGGGTGCATCCCCCTCCCAGCATATGAGTATGTTCACCAACCCAGAAGCTCATCAAATCTTGTTGTTCAAGAGTTTTTATAGTGCTTACTCTGCAGCATCCTCTTCCCCTTCCCCTTCTCAGAGGTCGGTGGGCTGGAAGTGCCAACCCTCTAACAACTTAGTCTTTCTGGTGACGAGCTTCATCCCAAGCCTGACTAGCAGCACCGCCTGTCACCTCATTAGCAGAAGCTCGAAAGGCACTCCTTGGGAAAAACAAAAAACATTCCTATCACTCAGAAAATTCCAAGAGTCTGTGCCAGGAACTGGGGACACAGACCAAATATATTGCTCATTATGCCGCAGGTTCACAGGAACATGAAGGAAGAGGAAATGGTAACGATGACTGCAGATAACTCTTCTGAGAAGACTTAAAACTCTTGGAGACCCATGAACCCTAGACCTCTATGTCATCGCCATGTGCATTCCAATAGGCAGCTAAAATTTAACATCCAAAATCAAACGCTTCTCTTCCTTCCAGGCCCAGGTCTACCTATGATCTTTTCGTCTCAGGTAATCAAAACCCCATCCTTCTAATTGCTCAGGCCCCAAATCCTGGAGCCACCTTTGACTTTTCTCTTTCTTGTACCCTCCAAATCCACTTCATCAGTAGATCTTTTTAAGTCTGTTAAAAGTATTTCTAGAACGGGAGCACTCTATACCAGCTTTAGCACTAACATATCATCTGTGACATCATCCTCTCTCACTTCATTTTTCTATCTGGTTTTCCTGCTTCCACTTTTGTTCCCTCTACAGGTCATTCTCAACACGATGACTAAAGTGATTTTTTAAACCAAAAGAGAGAAAGGTTATAATGTGGGAAAGACAAGGGAATGTTGCTGTCATGAAGTCCTTGAGTAATCAGGGGCTAGGGATGAGCTCCAGCACACCATGGAGATATTGGCCATAAAAAAGTGGATAAACCTTCCGTCATGAAAACCATGGGGAAAATGTAGCACAGATGCAGATCTATTGGTAAAGGTACTGGTAGGAGCTGTGGAAACAATTTTCCCCCAAAAATGTTTATTTTAAAGCTTTCAGACATGTAGAAGAATTGAAAGAATGATATAACAGAGACCTATACATCTAGCTCCAAGCTTCAGCAATTGTGAATATTTTGCTATATTTGATTTATCTGTTTGTTTCACTGCACATATTTCATTGACCAATGTTAATGTTGCAGACCTCATGGCATGTCACCCCTCTATAAATAATATATTCACATTGAAAAGATTTAATAATATTTAAAAATAGAAAAGGGCCCTTGGAACTTGCTGCCCTTCCTGATCAGAGCAAACTTCTTCTGTGTTACCTATTCATTGAGGGAGAGGAAAATGCATGTATCACCTTACTAGCTGGTACCAAGGACAGTAAGGAGATAACTCAGATTATAGTTGACTTTCCAGTTTCCATTTTCGTTCACTATCATTCCCCAAGACCCTTCTTTCTTATGCATGGAAAAATGAATAAATGAAGTGAGAAAGTGGTCTTTGATGTGGGCATTCAACTCTTATTCCATGTTAACCTGGATTCTGGGGAAAGAGGGTTCTAATATTGAGATGGCAGAAACTTAAGCTTAGAATTCCCTTTTTAAAGAAGGAATTTAGGGCAGATTACCTGTAACCCTGCTTGAATACAATTAACTAATCCAGATAACTTTTTGGTTACCAAATTTTCAGAATTAGATGTTTTGTTTTGTTCTTGTTTTTGTTTTTGCTTTGCTAGGGAAGGCTGGCAAACAAACCCCACTTGAAGAGTTTGGAATCAAGTAAATGAATGCCTGTTCAGAAAGCACTCTCCAGTACTCCAGTGCACAGCTGCCTTCCTTTCTTGTAGAAGGATCATGGGGAAGTTAGGATTAGAACTACCTACACTGTTGGATCAGATTAGAACCAGTGTTGGGACAGCTAGGTTAGTGGCGGGCAGAATGCTTTTTTAATAAAGAGACTTTTCTATTTGGCTGTTTTGGTTTTTTACAGAATTGAGTGGAGTCCACATCTTTGTCAATAGCTGGTCCTCAACTGCCATACAAGACAGGAAATATCAAAAACCTCCAAACGTTCACATGTCCTGTTCAATATTATAGGAATGAGTCGCTGCTGGGGGGACAGACTGGTGGGTTAGGCAGCATGGCTTGTATAACACAATCCATTTGTAAAGTAGATAATGGCAAAGCAAGGCGAGGTGATCAGGGGAAAAATGACACAAAGGTCTCACACTTACTAAGAGATTAGAAATAACTCCCTGCAATAACTAGAGCGGTGGTTGAGGAAGGTGGACAAACCACATCCAGGTTTGGTTCCCCATCGTGCTTTGACTTGACATAATGTCTTCAATTTCACTAGCAGTTAATTCACAATTTTGTAAGTGAAAGTGACATATAATCTCCTTTTCTAGAAAACTGGTAGATTAATCAACAGAAGGAGTGTGTTTTTATGACTGTAGTCATCTTACAGAATTATTTAAGCCTTCTTGGCACCTTTTGTTTCATTGACTAAGATTGTATGGCCTGCAAATCTGAAAATATTTACTATCTGACCCCTTACCGAAAAACGTTTGTCCGCCCCTGGGCTATACTATCCCTTGACCTAACTTTTAAACAGCACACCATAGTTCTGAGATGGAGCTGTTTCAGCCAGTAAACGATCTTTACAAATGGGTATTTATAAAGAACCACTTATTTGTGTGTTGATTTTGATTCATTATTTTCAGCAATTACACATTTCCCCCCCTGTAGATTTTCATGGAAGAAATCACAAAAGACTTCAGAGAATTAGCAGTCCACTCCAAGTGAGTGCTCCATAGGAATATTTTTGCTTTCTTAAATTAAAAAAAAATTATTCATTGATTTTAGAGAGAGAAGAAGAAATATGGAGCGGGGGCGGGGAGAGAGAGAGAGAGAGAGAAAAGTATCAATTTCCCTTTCCACCCATTTACACATTCTTGGTTGACTCCTACATGTGCCCTGACTAGGGACCGAACCCACAACCTTGGCATAGTGGGACAATGCTCCAAGCAACTGAGCTACCTGGCAAGGGTGGAGTGCTTTTCACAAGTATGAAATATTCTTTTGGATGAGTCAGGACATACAACAAAATGGTGCCCAAGAATGGAGCTGTGAGTCCGGCTCAACATTAAATTTTTCTTCCAAACTGTCCCCAAGGCCTCTCAATATTCTGAGGCAAAAGGGCCAAATACTTGGGTCTCTGCTCTTTCTTCAGGCCTTGGTGGCATTGGGTCCCACCTGGTCAGTTCCTCCCACCCTGGCGGCATGCAGGTCACCTTTCCTCTGCTCACTCAGTTTCCCGGCATAGGTTCTGGTCAGTGATACTGATCTTCGCTACTCTGCTTGTTGTATCCAGCCAGTCCTCCTTTGGGTGTGTTCTGTTCTGTGTCTCCCACTACTTGTTCGGGGGGCCCCACCAGCTTCTCATCAGCGATGGCCTCACATGGCAACTTCTGCAGTTCTGGGCTGCAGTCTTTAAGAGCTCTGAGGGTCTACGCTAGATATGTTCACTTTTCTGCCTTGGGGTTTTATTAGGGCAGTAACTCAGTGCACACATCTCTGGCTTGTTTTCATTGGCACCTCTGCTTGAATATGAAAGGGCATCCACCCCATGGCCATTAGGGGAGGCAATGGCAGGGACAAGGGACCTGGGGATGGTATGGTCCACCCAGCTAAAGGTGGACCAGATTGAAAATTGAAATCTATTTTTTTAATTGTGGTAAAAAACATATAATGTGAAACTTACCATCTTAGCCATTTCTAAGTGTATGGTTCAGTAGTGTTACATATATTCACACTGTTGTGCAACAGATCTCTACAACTTTTTCATCTTGAAAAATTGAAACTCTCTACTCATTGAACAAGTCCAAATTCCCCCTCCTTTCAGCCCCTGGAAACCACTATCCCACTTCCTGTTTCTATGAGTTTAATTATAGATATCTCATATACATGAAATCATACACTATTTGTCTTTTTGTGACCGACTTATTTTATTAACATAATGCCCTCAAGGCCCAGAAACTATCTTTGGATAAGTTCTATTTTCTTAGTAAAATAGAAAACAAAGGTCATCAGTAAGAGATGAGAAAGTGGAGGGAGCTTTAAGCAGAGGGAAGGATTGGAATAGTCACTTAAGACAGCCAGAAAGTAAATGGGCTAGGGAAATACATAGAATCACGTCAGGGAGCTACGCAAGGTCATAAGTTTAAAGTGACACTTGTCAGCATTGTCAGTTATTTTTTTCCAGTCACATTCTGCTACTCTGGTCCACATTTTAAAGAGGTAGACATGGGTAGACAGGATCCAAAGGATAGAACAGCGAGGACATGACTCAAAGAAAGTGGTAAGACCAGAAAGTTCTATATGCTGGTAGTGCGGAATTTTCGGGATCACTGGAGCTATTTCTCACTTGGATGGCTGCTGAAGCCTCCTAACTTGTTTTTTTTATCCTTTCTAATCCATTCTTACTGCTGTGATCTTGACATGAAAATTGGATGAAGTGATTCCTTTCAGATCAATCACTTGAGCCTGTCTGTATCTTAAGCCTCATTCTCAATGATTCTTTAGCATCTTCAGAGCCCTCAGTTTCATTCTGTATCATACCTTCAAGACTTTGCACATGCTATTCTCTTTACTTGGACCACTTCTCCCCGATCTTAAGCTGGCTTTCACTTATCCATCAGGTCTCAGCTTAAATTTTGCATCCTCCCGGAAGGCTTCCTTGATGTTCCCCCGTCTATTTTGAATGCCTCTGATATGTATTTGCAAATCATCCTGTGATTTCCTATGCTAGCATTCAATATACCTTACTGTTAATGTTTATTTAATTATTTAGTTATACTTTAATTCTTTGTATTTTCTATTGGGGAGAGGGACCTTGTATGAATAGCTTAATCTATATATGAAGCCTCTGAAATTTTATAGATGATTGGATAAAGAAGATGTGGAATATATACACAATGGAATACTACTCAGCCATAACAAAGGATGATATACTGCCATTTGTGAAAACATGGATGGATCTTGAGAATATCATGCTAAACAAAATAAGTCAGAAAAGTTAAGAGCCATATGATTTCACTCATATGTGGGATATAAAACTGAAAGCAACAAATGAACAAACAAGAAAAATAATCAATCAAAAACTCATAGACCCAGACAACAGTATGGCGGTTATCAGAGGGAAGGAGGGCAGGGTGTAGTAAAAGGTAAAGGGGATCAAATATCTGGAGACAGACGAATACTTGACTTTGGGTAGTGAGCACACAATGCAATATACAGATGATGTATCATAGCACTGTACACTTGAAACCTATATAATCTTATTAACCAACATCACCAAAATAAATTTAATTAAAAAAATTAAATCCCAGCATAGGAGGTACTTCATAAAAGTGATCCTACTTCCTCCTTCTTGAAACACTCCTGTAGGCTTCCAGGACATGTCACTCAACTGAGTCCCTCCATACCCAACCACCACTCCTCTTCTACCAGACCTCTAGCCTCTATTCAATCCCGTCCCCTCTCTTGAGGTTATTTTATTCAGTCTCATGATTTAAAACTATCATCTATATCTTGATCACTTCTAAGTCTGTATCTCTAACCAGGACACCTCATGGGTGTTCCAGATTCTTATACCCAAATGTTTAGTCTACATTCTTGCTTTGGTGAGAACAGGTTTCTTATTACCACCCAAACCCCCTTACCCAAGCTGTCTCCTTTTAGTGTATGGCACCTATGGTGGACTGTATTGTATAAAGATAGTTGCATCAAAATACTTATCCCATTCCCCATGCTCTTCTTACGGTGTGGCTAACACTGTTCTCACTGAAAGGCGGGCTCTGTGTTTTCTCTTTGCCTCTGGCCAGGGTTTGTGACCACCCTGTTCAATGGAGTACAGAAGAAGTGATGCTATGTGACTTCTGAGACTGAGCCATAGAAAGGGTAGAGCTTGGCTCTCTATCTCTCTCAAAATGCTCATCTTTTGAAGCCAAACACCATGTTATGAAGAAGCTTAGATCACATGGAACAGCCACATGTACATTTCAGCTGATTGCCACAGGTTATCAGCTGACAGCCATCATTAACCATTACACATGTATGTTTCAGCCTTCAAGACTCAAGCTTTGAGTGTTCCCATTGCAGCTACAGGCATGGGACAGAAACAAGCCATCTCTGCTGTGATCTGTCTGAATTCCTGACTCACAGAAACCGCAAGACATAATAAGTGATTACATTTTGAGGTAATTTGTTACATGGTACTAGATAATTAATATCAGCTAGTCACTTGCCTAGGTCAAAAAATTTCAAAACCATTCTTAGTCCCTCTTTTTCTTTCATATCAATATGCAGTTGATTCAAGAAGTCTGGCTCACTCTATCTCCAGAACACATATGCACTTAACCCCTTCTTTTTATCTCCCATGATACTTCTGACCCAAGTACCCATCATCTATGACTAAAGCAATCAGCAAATTCCCAATTGTTCTTCCTGGCTTTCCTCTTTATCCTTTAAAACCCATTCTCCATTCAGTGGCTTAAAAAATACTTAAAAAATCTTTATCTGAATATGTCTGTTCCCTGCTTAAAACCTTCCAGGACTGAGGAAACTTGAAAACTCTCTAGATATTTGAAAATATTAAGAAGTAATTATGAATTTTTAAAGTCTGATAAATAGTACTGCAGTTAAAAATTTTCTTGATACACATATAGAAATCTTTGTAAATGCAATACTATGATTTCAAATATTATTGTTTCAAAATAATCCAGAGTGAGAGATATTGAAGGGCAGGGGAGAGTGAGTGAGTAGGTAGGGACATTGGTTGAATAAGTTGGGTTAGGAGCTAAGGGATGTCCATGCTCAGTGATAGGAGGGGTCAGTATACTATTCTCTCTATATTTTGTGCTTTAAGTTTTATTTTTTAAAAAGGAAAGAATGCTTGAATATCTCTCTCTTTCTTCCCTTCTCTTTCCTTATTTTTCATTAAAAGATATTTATTTTCTCCCTCTTCTTTCCTTTGTGGTAGCCATAGATGGCAGGACCAGAAGAGTTGGGATGAAGAGACAGTGAGAGCCAAAGTGTGAAGCGTTCAAAGTTGAGAAAGTGGTGGTGGGATTGAAAGATTGGCTACCTAAAGGAGGAATGAGTGAGAAAGTAGGTTGCAGTGTGGAAATAGGGAAGGCTACAATGAATCTTGTGGTTTTGATTGGAATTGGAGATATTGAAGAAGTCGTGGTATTTTATAATACATACCTAGCTAGCTAGATATAGAAATGGATGAAGATATGTTATATGTGTGCATTATATGTATATGTTATATACACATAGTGTGTATGTGTGTGTGTGTGTGTGTGTGTGTATTTCTTACCTCAGTCCAATGATAGGGTCTAAAACAATAATGTCTTAATAGCAATGACCATACTTAGCACCAAGATCTTGGTTTATAAATATCATTTTCCACTGAAAGGAACCAGGAATCCTGGGCGAAATGGCCAATTCCAGGGCTGAAGCAGAAGAAGCACAAGAGAAGCCTGGGAAATTTTCAGGGGGCATAAAATAAAGGAGAGCTTAAAAATGATGAAGACCTGTTAGAAGGACTCAGGCCATGTCCTGAGGGGGCTCCTACTGGCCAAATCTGGGACAATCCAGAAACAATGAAGTAACAAATTATAACCCATTGACTATAACAGGAATCCATGAGTCCACACAGATATGAATGAATGAGTAGGTGAATGAATGAATGGGAGAGAAGGGAAAAACTTTTTTAAATTAGAGTGGAACTAATAAATGTTGAAGGGATGATGAAATTAGGAAATTACCACTAGGCAATTATCATGTTATAATTCAGACATGAAACATCAAAGGATAAAACTAGGGGTGAAAGTTTATTGAGGAATTAGATAATTATACAGTCTCAAAGCTTCTCCCTCACAAAACAATTTATTACAGAGGTAAAAAATAATTTATAGTAGAGAAATCTCATTGACAGAAGCTAGATCAAAATTGATATCAGTAGAAATGGGACAAATTAACATCATGTGACTTTTGATGTCATACTGAGAAGAATACAGCATAACTTCTGTGAAATTCCTACCAAAAAGGCATAGAATAAATCTAATTATGAAGAGGCATCAAAGAAACCCCAACTGAAGGGCATTCTACAAAATAATTAGCCTGCAATCTTTTACAATACCTAGGTCTCAGAAGACAAGGAAAAACTGAGAAACTGTTCCAGATCGAAGTAGATTAAAAAGATATAAGACTGTCCAACCCATAATTCTAGATTGGATCCTGTGCCAAAAGAACAAAGATCTTGCTATAAAGGATATTATTAGGATAACTGTAGAAATAAAACGTGATCTCTTAGCTGATAGCAATGTTAATTTCCTAATTTATACGCTTGTACCATGGACTTGTAAGGGAGCCTGGGTAGAAGATATATGAGAGGTCTTTGTATATTCTTGCATCTTCTCTGTAACTTTGAAAGCACTTCAAAATAAAAAGTTAAGAAAAATATTCAGAGCAAATAAACGCCAAACAAGAGGCTCCAGGAGCTAACCACTGACTCTAGCTTGAGAAAGCATGCCCCTCTGCTTGGGTCTGCCACCCTGCCTCCATCCCCCTTCACCCTCTCCCCTTGTCAGATCTCCCCTTGTCGGAACCTCTCCAGCCCCACCCCCCCTTCTTCTTTCACTTCTATGAATCACACAGCCAAATGGGTTTCCACATCAAGGTCTGTATTTTCTGTTCTTCCTTCCTCACAAGATTCCTCTCAATCTTCGCAAGGCTCCTTCCTCCTTTTCATTCAGCCCTCAGCTCAAATGGGTCACCTTAGGTTATTTTATTTTCTCCATTGTACTTGTGATACTTTCTTATTTGTTTACTTGTTTGTTGCTTGTCTTTCTTCAGTAAATGTAAGCTTACCGAAGACAAGAATTTTGTCTTTCACCCCAATATGCCCATAAAAATAAGTTGGTGATGAGTGAATAGAGTAGTTAGTAGTCTCTGGCACAGCTGGTAAATGATGAAGCAGAAATTCAAACTCAGATTTGCTTGAATCCAATTTCATGCCCCTGCCTCTCAGACACAAGAGATAGAGAACTCTGGCTCTCCATCCATTTGTCTGCAGTGCAGAATAGCAACAGTATTTTATTATTATATTTTAAGAGTAAGCAATTGGAATTGTGTATCAACTTTTCAGAAACATAGGGGTATTATTTTTTTTAACTTTTATTCCTATAGATTCCAATATTCCCCCCCACCCCAGTTTTTTTAGATGTATCTCAAACTTCTAGCAACCTGATCTTGTGATTCAGCCACTTCAAAAAAAATGCCATCTCCTTGCCAAATCCTTAAGAAGAGACATTTTATAGGCAGTAGAGTACAGCAAACTATAGGTTTGGTTTAAGTTGGCTAATGCAGGAAGAGTCCATCAGGAAGACTTGGGTGAAATGGCTTTTTAAAAAAAAAATGGTTTCTTTTCCTCCATCACTTCTATAAACAGAGGTTCTTGAAATTATATCTTAGGATGAAAAGGAATAAATCAAGAACCTTTACATGTTCTTGGCAAAGAAAGAAACAGGGATTAATTTCTTTTTAAAAAGGTAAAAACTGCCTTGTCCATTTAAAAACACTGTCTCTAGAGTGTGGCAAGCTTTATTTATTTTTTCATTTTTAAAGTAAATTATAAAACCCCACACTTTATTTATTTTTCTTAAAGCCCCACCCCCTAAATTGTTTGAACTTCAGACCCTACTAAATCTGGACCCACCTTGTTAATTACTGTATTTCTGGGGCCTAGGGATAGTGCCTATCACATAATAAATACTCAAGAAATGCTTGCTAATGAATGAATAATGCCTGATATTTTATAGGAATTCCTAATGTATCTTCCCATTCCCAGGAGGGAATGCCTGTTCCCCTCACATCTGCGTTGCAATTTTCCTCCACATTAATCTTCCTAAAATACCACCTTCATCCTGTCACTTCCCTTCTCCAGGAATCAGCAACTCCCACACAAATGAAGAATACAGTTCAAATCTCCCAGCCTATCCTTCAAGGCCTGCCACAACCTTGTTCATCCTTATGTCCTACTTCTTGTCTTCATAAACACCCCATCAAGGACAGATCAATTTACTGCTCCATGAGCATCCTCACTCCTTCCATCCTCCCAGCCTTCACATTAGCTATTAGTATCATCTAGAGATCAACTTTCCTCCAGCCTCTGCCACCAGGCAACGTTATCCCTACAAGAGCCTTCTCCACGAAGCCTTCCCAGACTCCAGCAGACCCAGTGTTCTCTCCTTCTTTGGAACTCTGTCCAGGCAAACTATTCATTCAGAACTGTCTTCTATTACTAGGTATCTTCTCTTGTCTTGGGTCCTGTCTGCCCTTCTGGATTATACAAGCACTTTTCCAAGGGACCATATCCTCATTGGAGCCATCCCCAGTTTAGTGGCCCCAGTGGAGATTGAATAGACCCTAGAATTGATCCTAGAAGAGATCCTAGATTGAAGAGATCTGTTGGGTTGTATATTAGGAGGCAAATTGGAAGAAATAATAGAATTTTACAGCTTCTGTGAACAGAAGAGAAATGAAGGCATGAAAGAATGGTAATATAATACTTTAATTCAAGTCTCTAAATCATGGGCATGTCTATAATAGTTCCTGAAAAGTACCTGGTTTGGGGGAATTGGCTGCAATCGTACCCCCAAAGATATTACAGTATGGCAATTGGTAATGCGGTGGTGATTAATGATGGCAAAGTGAAGAAAGCTCTAGTCCTTGAAGGTGGATGAAGGGGTCCTGCATGAGCAGAATTTACTCTTTAGTGCTTTCTAGGCTGCAACAACAAAGGGAACAAAGTTTTTCCAAAGGAAAATATGCTTTATAATTTATTTTTTAAAATGCTTACATTTTCCCTATGGCATAATGAAAGAGTCTTCTTCAAACTATACCAGAAAAGAAGGCACTTTTGGAAAGTGAAGAAGAACTTTTGTTTCCTACCAGCATCAGGCTTCTTTGCCTTTTTCTGTGTGTTTCAGTGATAGGCAAAAATGACAGTTCTTTAATAGAAGTTAAAATTACAGCCCTAAAAAAAATTCACTCAAATACAGTATTTTATTTCAGTTTAGACTCGTTTCCAATCGTACTTAATCTGTTCCAGGCTTGTTATTGCTTTCTGTTACACTTTCCACTGTGAAATGACATTTTGAGAATCTTTTGCCATCTATTGAATTGCCCTGGTAATAACAGTAACTAGCAAAATACTAGTTCTCTAGCATGTAGGGGAAGACATAAATATTTGATCTCAGTTCATTGGTGTGTGTAATTGTTACCATAGAGAAAATCTTTGATTGCTGTCCAAATCTGGAGGCCTATTAAAATTTAACTTCTGGGTCTTCTCCATATATCTAAAGCTCAGAATATTTCATAGCATATAAGTTAACCCTTCCCTGTTCCTATGACAAATTATTCTCTATCTTCAAGGGGATGAGGCAAAAGGAAAAGCAACCTACCCACAGGAATGGCAATTAGATATTAAAGAATAATTCCTTCAATGAACACTGAAAATTTTGGGAAAGAAATATCGTCTTCTCTAGACATCATTAAAAATAGGCAGACTCTTATTTGTCTGCATACCTTTCTGTTAATGTTGATAATTTCTGGAACATCACATAAAAGCAAAACAGGAAAAAGTAGATAATGAGAGCTGGTGTGTGTGTGTGTATGTGTGTATATATTCACCCAAGGATATCCTTATTGACTTTAGAGAAGGAGGAAGGGTGGGGAGAGAGAGAAACATCGATGTGAGAAAGAAACATCAATCAGTTGCCTCCCATATGAGCCCCAACTGGGGACCAAACCTGAGAAACCTAGGTATGTGCCCTGACCGGGAATTGAACCCGTGACATTTTGGTGCACTGGGGGATGCTTCAACCAACCAAGCCATATTGGCCAGGGCCTTTATAAATATTTTTTAAAACTGAGTCAATACTAAGAAATTGGAAATCTATGATTTCCTAGTGATTAAATGTTATTCATAAATTGTATTTATAGAATTCCAACCATAAAAAGAAAAGATAAAGCAAATATTCTTAGGGCAACTGGAAGTAGTAGGATATACGAAGTTTTTCTTCCTAATACTTACTCACAATTGTAAGTGGGATTTGGCTACTGGCTGACTCATCTCATTATATCCAGATGAGTGAAATACAAAAGAAGTAGATAATCCTGAAGCTTAATTTTATACATCAGTTTCAAAGTCTCTCAGCTGCACCCAAAGCTGTTACGGTAACACAAGTAACTGATCTATCTTCTACCTCTCCTAGTGTTCCTCCTTCCTATTAATAGGAGGGGACATGAATCCTAAAGGGATAAAAAGTTTAGCAGAGCATAAAGGTAGAATGGAGATTTATATATATTCCTCTAGATAAGCCAGGATTGACCAAAGGGTCAATGTGAAAAGCAATCTAATGAAATTTTTAGAAATCAGATTTCTCTTGTTGGTATGCCATGCAACTTATTACCTTCCTGGGATTTAAGATAGGGGAGGCCAAAAGTTTTAGTTAAGAAAGTAGGCTCTGGAGTCAGACAATACTGGTTATGCCACTTACTGTTGTGTGATCTTAAGCAAGTTTTTGAACCCTCCAGGCCTCAAATTCTTCATCTGCTTAATGAGAAAAAAACCTCAGAGTTGTTCTGAAGATTAAATGAGACAATGTGTGTGAAATATTAGAAAAAGGCTTGGCCAGAACAGACTTTTCATTGACATGAGTCACTGTTAGTATCACAGCAATGGTCATAATTCTCAACATTATCTTATTATTTTTAGCATGCTTTTTGTGGCTTATACATACAGGGGAGGAAGAGGCCCCTGAAATTGGAAGAACCAGGGGGCTGTCTATGGACATGTTCCCAGGGAGGTCTGGGGAGCCTGAGCAGGGCAGCCAGGGTTGAGTCTCTGAGAAGGAGGGCTGCAAAAGTGAGACTTCGTCAGTTACAGTGACATCTCTCGGAAGCAAGACTGAGTTATAAAGAGAAGATGGAAGGCTGAATATCAAGGCTGAAAGGCTAAAATAATTTAATTAATTTTATTTTTCTCAAGGGGAAAATTGGAATCTGAGAAACTAGTATAAATTAGTGTATCACAACAATGTTTTCCGAGGATGCTGCATGGAATACTAAGCTTCTAAGTCCTGGATGATGTTTCACGCAGAATTATACCCCTTCCTTAGTCTTACTCCCTTTCTCTCTCTTTTTCGTTCTTTCTTTTTAAATTCAGTTAATACCTACATGCAAAATACTGTGCTAGGCACCTTGGTCACAATAGGGAGCAAAATGAGACACTGTGCTGACCAGCTTAGATATTATGGCTACAGATTCTTCTTTGCAATCAAATTAATTGAGATTTTGATTTATGCAACAGTTTGAAATGGTTTGGTTAACATGAATCCCAAAGAGGCTGATTATCTAGACACATGGACCAGACTGAGTTTCTAAACCTGCTAAGCTGAGAGCCAAGCCGTCACCTGTGAGGACACACCGAAGGCACGGGGACCCTAGGGGTTGCCTCTGGGCGCTCAGTGGGCACAATTCTCAGAGAACTCGAGTCCATTCTCATTACTTTCCCCAGGAAGGAGCAGTTCTTATATCAATTCATACACACTTTCGTGCAAACACACATTTTTTATTTAAAGGAAAACAAATGGGGATTTTTGTTTTTGTTTCCAGTGGCAGTGTGTCTTGACCTGTCCACTGACATCCCTTGAGTTCAATGCAAGTGCAGCTCCAGGAGGTAAGACAGAAGGGGAGGCTGCTAGAACAGAAATGAATGAGAAGGGGATTTTTCAAATCACAGAAACTGGCACTGAAAGGCAATGGATATAATCCTACAGCTAAAGAAAGTGTAATTAAAACAATGATTTCACAGCAGCAATCAAGCTCTTTATATTCCAAATATCAAGAATTCATTCTACAATATTTTTATTATTTTATATCCTGAAATTACCCAAGGCAGTGATCTAAATCTAACTATGCGATTATAAATTTCTTTAAAAGTCATGAAGTCCTTCACAAATTATTCAGTTACTCAAGATTAAGTGTTATACTGACTATTATATTCTCTAATAAATCCTATTATCGATTATTTGTACAAGTGATTTACACATTTAACTACATTTTTAGCTTTCTGCTTATTAAGTATTAAACCCTTAAAAGATGAGATTAAAAGTTGCTTGGAATAATATATTTTACATTAATTAAATGAATCAAAAACAACTGCAGAAGAAGCAAATTCAATTGCATCTACTTAAAATTACTAAATAAACTCCATTTATGGAGCTTAAAATTGTACCCTATTTTTTATTTTGTAACTTCTGCCCAGTACTTTGGAACTATTTGTTTTCCCTAATTACTCTGACCCTACAATGCTAACAGGAATAAGATAGAAGAAACATACCCTGACACACTTATGCAAAAAAGCTCACATTGGACTTTGCTACTGAATGCAAAACATGTCCCTGGGGCTTATTTTTTTACCCCCCACCCCACCCCACCTGGCACAGCTCTGCCAGCGACCAATAGATTGTCTCCCTTTGAAGATG
The DNA here is from genome assembly GCA_004026545.1 of Mormoops blainvillei. Taxonomy (NCBI): domain Eukaryota; kingdom Metazoa; phylum Chordata; class Mammalia; order Chiroptera; family Mormoopidae; genus Mormoops; species Mormoops blainvillei. The sequence continues at coordinate 78,555 of PVJD01001737.1, forward strand.
ATGACTCTCATTGAAAAAGACTCCTGCCAGATGAAGACATAGTAGTCCTCCATCATCCATGGGGGTACATTCCCAGACTCCCAGCAGACACCCGAAACTACGGGGAATTCTGAAACCTATATAGACTTATGTTTTTTCTTAAACATACACAACTACAATAAAATTTAATTTATTAAATTAGGCATAGTAAGAGATTAACAATAATAACTAATAATCAAATAGAACAATTACAACAATATATTGTAATAAACTTACATGAATGTGGGTGGTCTCTCTCTCTCAAAATCTCCCATTATGATGTGTGTACCCACCCGTTCAGTTGAAGGAAGCACTTTATGGCTCTTCTTTGGCATCTCCAAATTGCCAGCATCACTATTCTTGCACGTTGGGGTCATTTATTAAGTAAAATAAGGGTTATTTGAACACAAACACTCAATAGTGCAACTGACCTGAAAACCAAGATGGCTACTAAGTGACTAATGGGCAGGAGTGTCTACAGTGTGGAGACGCTGAACAAAGGGCTGAGTCACCACCCGGGTGGGCTGGAGGGGACAACACAAGATTTCATCATATGCTCAGTTGACCCCAAATTTAAATCTTGTGAATTCTTTATTTCTGAAATTTTTTCAATTAATATTTTCGGGCTGCAGTTGACTGTGGGTAACTGAAAATGTAGAAAGGGAAACCACAAATAAGGGTGGGGTGGGGGGAATTACTGTATTTTCCTCATGCCTAAGAGTTATATGCTCATTAATTTTTAAAAAGTTTTGTTTTAGTCTTATGATTCATTACAGTGATAATAGTAATAATACTACTGTTAAAAAAAATACCTCTATCAACTAATTAATTGGCATGTAATAGTAAATACTTGACTATGTTATAAAACAAACTTGCTATGAAACACAATAAATAATTACTTATATTAACCTCATTAAGACCACAAAAAATTGCAAAGAAAAAGGCAAGTACACTCTCAAACTAGCTAAAATCTAAGTATTCATTATGTGGCAAGAAGTTTGTCAAATGCTTCATGTGTTAGCTCAAATAATGTTCATGACAATTTTGGAACCAATATACTATTTTTCTCCCCATTTTAGAGATGAAGAAGGTGGAGCAATAGAATGATGGAGTAATTTGCCCATCTGGCATGGCTGGACCCCGGCAGCCTGGCTCCATTAATCTATGCTATTGCTTGGTGATACCCTGGAATCCCAACTAATAGCTCAGGGGAGAAATTAGCGATCACTTATTCAAGTTGTTTTTTTTTTTTTTTAAGACACATGACCATTGTTTTCCAAAGTGTGTGAATGAAATTAGCATCACAAAACAGCAGTGGTGGGGAGTGTGTAGGTCACACGAAGAACAGAAAGGGGGCTTTTGCTATCATACTTCAAAAGTTCTGGTCCCAACGAGGTCTGGGGGAGACAGGTGCACCACACCCAGATGCTATTCAACAGTCTTCACCCAGCAACCTTCTGACTGTTGTTTGGCTTTTTGAGCCAGGCCAGACAAAGGGGGAGAATGCTCTGATGACAGAGATATGAGTATTCTGATCCCTGACACAGTAACGCCCTCTTACAAAGCAACAGACCGATACTTATCTTCATATGCTCTGCCCTAAGAATTGAACACATCACATCCTGCATTACGTGAAAAGGGAAGTAGCACACTTCCCCTTTCCGAGGGGAACTCAAAGTCCCTCCCATTTCCGAGCGTCTCACTGCACTTGGGCCAAACCATTGTGCCTTAGAATGGAGCGTCCCTAGGAGGCTCCACCTGCCCTCAACCAGATGGGGGATGGTCCACCCTTGGATTCCCACCCCGTGTCCCCCAGTACTTCAGGCCCTCCAAGTGGGTCATAGTCACAATAAAATCCTTAAAGCAACAATAACCACAGATATATCAAAATTCTGTCTTGGCCATGTTGAGGAAACTGAAGTTCAGTGTTTAGATCGGCGGTCCTCAGCCTTTTTGGCACCAGGGACCGGTTTAGTAGAAGATAATTTTTCCACAGACTGGGATGTGGGGGGGTGGGGGGGTGGGGAATGGTTTCAGGATGATTCAAACACATTACGTTCATGCTCACCTCCTGCTGTGCGGCCTGGGTCCTAATAGGCCAGGGCGGTAGCGGTGCACAGCCTGGAGGTTGGGGAACCCTGGTTTAGATGACAGTTGAGGAGACACAGCTGGTGACCAGTCAGCCGGAACCTAATGTTCCTGATTTCTAGTTCAGTGCTGCCGCCTAGTGGTCTCCTGTTAATAGCCCTACTTCCAAAAGCAGGATACAAACGGTTCCTTCTTCCCTCCTTTTCCTTGGAAGAAACAGAACACATAAACTGATTCACAGAATAACTCAGGAGTCGAATCAGAAAGAAATCTTGTACATATTTTACACTAGTTTTCAAACTAGTTTCTTTTGAATATTTTTAGGAATAACGACCCTATTAAGAATTCTAATTTAGCTAAAATGCCATGATTGCGTTAAATTTAAAAGGCCCATTTGAGGATTATTTTGGGCTTTCAAAGATGAGAAAAATAAGTACAGGAGCATTTGAGAACACTGCAGTATGTTTTCACTGGCAAATTATTTTCAAGGGACACCCTAGAATTCTGCCTTTCTAGACCATATTGTTTGTAAGTCTTATTGACCTTCAAGTCTGTGAGAAAGACTCAAATATTGGCAATATATCACTGCCATTTAAAAATATTGTTTCTCTTTGAAGTCCTTCAGAGGAGTGGACTGCACTTGGTATATGTTCTTTTCATTCTCTCCTGTGTCCCCAACAATATATATGCATGCAGATATCATATGACAATATATCAAGTGGAATTCCTACTTTTGATCTGAAGCTTCAGAGATAAGTGTCCAGAATTTCACATATATAATGTATTCACATTCACATATATACATATACATTTGTATAGACAATTAAATATTTATTACTGTATTCTAACAAATAACCACGAAGGTATGTGAAAGTAAGGACATTCTGCTCAAAAGTAAACCTACATATTGTTATTCAAGTTAAAAACCTGAGTGTAACCTTAGAAACCATCTTTCCAAATTCAGAAGCCAAGAACAGAGGGTCGATGCCCCATTTTGTCAGTTTACCCTAAGAGATGACAGGTTCTGGTCACCTAAACTTATGCAAAATCTAAGTTTAAATCAAGTTTTACAAAACACTTGCTACAAAAGCAATGCATTTGAACTCAAGAGGAAATAGCGATTCTGTACACGCCAACTCTTGATTGCAATCTACAACATGGTCTGGGGATCAACTCTTCTTCACAACAGGTGCCGCAGGTGGTGTTACTCTCCAGTATTGCCACCAGATGCCTCTGTTTTGCCCTTTTGCCAGTGGGCACAAAAGCTTCCGCTTACTTTGATGAGTTGTGCTCATCTTCTGCGAGGGCAGGGGGCTTCAGATTTCATTCTTTTTCCAATGGCTTGGTTGTCCATAGTGAAGATACCAGGAAGTTGTCAGGTCACACCACTGTCTTTAGATTGTGGGAAAGAAAAAAAAAAAAAGAATAGATCAGACCTCTGCAGTTTGATTTAGGATCTGTTGAGACGTGTGGGTTTTGTGGTTTTCTTGTCATAAATTCGTCAAAGTGGGATTTCCTCCGAGTTGGAAATAACGGTATCTTTCACATGAGAGAAGAGACATCCTACCTAGTAAGTCATGGTGGTGTTTGCAGAATGCTCTGAACAAAATCTGCTAAAGGCAGAAGCGCCGAAAATATATAATGAAGGGGCTCTCGTATAGCAAAGAAAAAGTCACTTGTTTGTATAAGTCAAAATCATCTAGGAAAAGTGAGTGGAGGCTTGGAAACAGGATTTATTTTTAAAAATGTGGTAAGTTAAAAATCCCTGATTTGAAGTCTAAATGGTGACTTAAATTAAATTACTTCAAATATATGAATTGTTTAGATAATGTTAGAAATGTAGGCCATCACCTATTTTTCCATCTCCATTGCTTGCAAATTATAACAGAAAGGCTCCAAGATGTAAATTTCCCAAAGAAAATTGCCCTCACGGTAAGCGGCCCTGTCCTTCATCGGTTTACTGGAGGAACAGGAGAATAGGCACACAGCACAGAATTTTAGCAGAGTTAATACCCTCTGGCAAATTCACAGGAATCCCTTATACAACTTGCCTAGTGGATGTCAAACAGTTTTGCCCCAACTGCTTTCAGTAATAGGAAAATCGCCATCTCAAAAGGCAAGTAATCCTGTTTTCAAATAACTTGAATCATTATACTGTTCATTCTCATTTTAAGGTGAAATCTATCCCCTATAACTTCCATCCCCTGGTCCACTCTCTGGAACTATAAAAATGAGATTTGTTCCTCTTCTATAGGACAGCCTACTAGCTCTTCAAAGTTCACTCTTATATTCTGCCTAAGTAAGACTCTCTCCTTTCCTGGATAAATAGCCTATTTCCTCAAAGCATGTATAACACAATCAATAATCTTTCCTTCTGCATTCATCCTCCCTTGGTTGTGCTCAAGTTTGATCTTTTAAAATCTCAAACATGTTCTTGTGTCTTCAAAACCTTTTCCTCTTTCATCTCTGTTTCCCTTAAAACATTGAGTGAGCTAGCAAATAAATACTCTCTCTCTCTTACCAGTACCTTCTAGTTTTCATTTTATTTTTCTTTTCTCCTTCAAAGTCTGTTTTTAAAAAAAGACTTTGCACTCACTTTTCCCATTTCTTGACTTCCAAAGCCGCGGTAGTCCACCTTCTGTCTTCATATCCTACTGAAATTGTTTATGCCCGTGGGGGTGGTCCAACCTTGGGCCTGACACAAAATCGTAAGTTTGCTTAAAACATTATGAGATTTTTTTGTGACTAGTGTTGCAGTGTATATAATGTGTGGCCCAAGACGACTCCTCTTCTTCCAGCGTGGCCCAGAGATGCCAAAATGTTGGACACCCCTTGTTTATAGCAATACACGTCCCTGTTGACCCTTGAAGGCGTGTTGGCAAAGAAGCCCAAGGACAGGCCTATGTGTCAGGCTGATGGGATTTCTCAGATCCAGCACTTGCTCGATGTGTGGCTTGGCAGTGAATTTAACCTCTCGGTCTTAGTTTGCTCATCGATCAAATAGATTGTTGTGAGGACCAAATAAAATAACGTTAAGAAGCGTGTTCATGGGCTTGGCCCACAGTTGGTGGGCAGTGTCAGCAGTAGTTATGATTATTATTGGTCTCACCAGCACCTGTCAGACTGCGGGGCGCGTCAGAATCACCTGGTAGGCTCTTTCAAACAAATTGCTGGGCTCCCCCCCCAGGGCTTCTCATACGTTAGGTCTGGGGTCGGGCTGAGAATGTGCATTCCTAAGAAGTTCCCTGGCTACACCGATGTGGCTGGTCAGGAGCCCCACTTTGAGACCCACTCTCGCCTAGCCCTTTGCCGCTCTACGAGTGCCAGCAGCATGGACCTCACCCGAGAGCGTCCTGGGACTGCCGCTCCCCGGACCTCCTGGATCTCATTCCGTGTGTGCGCGAGGCACTAGATGATTCTTATGCACATTAAAGCTGGAGAAACAAAGGCCTGCCGTTAGATATTTCTTGGTCCTTATGTCATTCAAGTCAGTAATATCTAATGCTTTATTTCTCTCTTCTTTCAGATATTCCTTTCACTTTCCAGGTACCATTTTCTCCTGGTTTTCCTCCTGTCTCTTTGATTATTCCTTTTCAATCTGACTTTTCTGCCTCTCTTCTAAAATCCTTCCTCGGGTTCTGTTTTTGTTCTGTCTGCACTTTGCATGCTTGTATTGGTTAAGGTTAGATTCAACAGCAAGTAATAATAATGTCCCCCTCCCCCCGCAAAACCAAACCAAACCAAACCAAACCAAACTTTAGTTTACATGAGCTAAAAGACTGTTTCTTGCTCCTGTCAAAGTCCAGATGTGGGCAGTCCATTGTTGGTACAATGACTTTGTTCCACAAAGCTTTCAATTACCCACAACCCTTGTATTTTGGCTCTTCGACCCTCATGGTGTCCACTCCCAACGTCACATCTGTATTACAGCCACCAGGAAGGAGGAAAGGGTGCAGGGAAAAAGGGCAAAAGACAGCTGCCAGCTATCTTTTAAGGAAGGCTACTGGAAGCTGCCACCAGATACATCTGCTTATGACTCGTTAGCCAGAACTCAGTGACTTAGCCACACATAGCTGCACTAGAATGGGAAATGTAATATGGTTCGGCTAAAAAGTTGGGATATGTTACTACAGAAGTAGGTTAACGAGCGGTCTGCCACACATCCACAATTCATCCACACATCAGCCATCTTACTTCACATAGAATATACTCAACTCCTCCCCAGGGGAGATGGATTAATTTGCTAGGGTGCCGTAACAAAGTACCACAGCCAGGTGGCTCAAACAACAGACATTTATTATCTCACAGTTCTGGAGGCCAAGATCAAGGTGTTGGTAGAGTTCCTTCCTGCTGAGGGCTGTGAGGGAAAGAATTGTTCCAGGTCTGTCTCCTTGGTTTGTAGATGATCATCTTCACGTTCACATGGTGTCTTCTCTGGATGCACACTACGTCCACATTTCCCCCTTTTGTAAGGATACACCAGTCATATTGGCTTAGGGGCCCACTCAGCTCCGGTAGGACCTCATCGAAGCTGCTTACAATCTTCAATGACACTATTCCCAAATAAGGTCACATTCTGGGGTTTTAGTGGTTAGGACTTCAACATATGAATTTGGAGGGAAACACAGTTCAACCTATGACAAGCTATTACCCCTATTTTCTATTCAGTTATTGAAAGCTATTTCAAACCTATGATATCTGGTCTAAAGAGTTGTGGCTGGCGTGCTGGAAGAGGAGGGTAGAGCAAGTTATAATCATGACTGCCTATGCGTACCAGATGGCCGGTGATTATGTTCAAGGTGGTTTCCCTTGGAAGGGGCTACCATTGGGCCCATCTATATCATAGATATGATTGCTAAGTCTACTGATCATGCCATCTGCCTAACATCCCCCTCACTTTAGTAAAAATACTTATGGCACTTGCTGCTCCCTCTGCTTCATATATCTTTCTAGACATTCAAAGGACACACTCAGATTCTGTTCAGGTATCACCTTCACAGAGAATTCTTCCCAGGGCCCCCTGTCTAAAATAGCCCTTTCCCCTTCCCCATTACTTCCTAGCCCCTTCCCATGTTTTGTTTTTCTTTCATAAAGTTTATTACTACCTGAAATTGTATTAGATATCTCCATGTTTATTCTCTGCATCTCTCCCTAAAATGTAAACTCCGTGAGGGCACGGACTTTGTATAATCAACTTACCTCTGTAGCTCCAACACCTAAAACATAGTGCTCAATAAATTGTTGGAGAAATAAATAAATCCTTCACTGTTTTGTTTGCCTTACACAGATCTTGTAATCTGTAGATGAAAAATATGTTGAGAGTGAGTAAATGAGTCCTCTAAATTTTGCTTCTGGGCTGCTCTTTCTAGGAGCTTATCACTCTGCAACCTATATGTTAAGTAAGCACATAGGCACAACGGCCGTTTTTGAGGCTTCAGCTGGTTTGAGAGTTCCACTTGGCATCCCCACCCTCCCTGATGAAGATGCACCAGCCACAGGTCGTCATTAACATGATGTTTTCAGACTATGGGTCATGATTCATCAGGGGTCATAAACTTAATTTAATGGATCAGAACCATTATTATTAAAGATAAAAAAATGACTAGATGTTAGAACTTGTCACTTGTTTTAAGAATAAATATTGTTTTGTGAAATTTCTGTTTCAGTTTTATATATCTATGTACATGTTGCTGTGTTACAGAGTAAAATGCATTTCTTACTTTAGGTCATTGTCCAAAACAGCTACTGCTTTCGTCCTCAGGGAACAGAAATACAAGGAGCTTATCGAAATGTAATTTTTTGGTTATTGAATTTTCACTCATTTCGATTCAGTTCTTTAGAGGAGAGAACAATCAGTTTTATTAACACATTGTTTTTCAAAGCAATCTTTGCTCTTGAAAAGCTTGTATTCTAGCAGGGAAGTGGAAGTACTATACCGTATGGGAGAGTCAGTCTCACAGGAGTCCAGAGCAGGAAGCGATTAATTTTGACAGTAGTGTTCCCTGAGAAATATGTTCACAGTTAGATTTGGGAGATGCACATATCTAGGTAGTACTCATTAGAAAAACACTGAAGGTAGGTTTTGTCTCGTTCACACTTTTGATTAGCCCCGGCCTGGGTGGGGGAACAGTCCTGGGCTCTCAGCTGCCAAAGCTGTTTTGCTCAGGGCTTGAGAGCATTTAGATGCATTTTAATATCATATATGTCATTTACAAATATTCTTTCTTCATAGTTCTGTATATGAAATTCCCTACAGGGACAATCAGATAATATATAACTTGTCCTGACACCTGTAGGGATATAATAACAATCTTAGCCTAAATTTTAGGCACTGTAACTTACTTTTTTCAATTCAGGATTGTTTTCATTTATGAAGGAGTAGTCCAATTTGTGTCTTCCCATATTATGTCTATTATCACCCCAGATTATGGCACCCATACTTACTAGATATTTCAGGATTATAAATGTATCCCTTTAAAAATAGATGCTAAATTAAACATTTCACAAAGTATCACTGGACATTTACACATTTGTAAGAATTCGATGTAGAAAAATCACAAGTGTGAGAAATCATTTTTCAAACTAAGAACCTTGATTGGGGTGTCTCTAAAATAAGGTCAGTAGGATTTTCATATGTGGCCTTTATTATGTTGAGACGTGCTCCCTCTGTTCCCACTTTGCTGAGTGTTTCTGTCATAAATGGGTGCTTCATCAAATGCTTTTTCTGCATCTATGACATGATCATGTGATTTTTGTCTTGCCTTTTGTTTGTGTGATGTATTATGTTTCTCTTTTTGTGAATATTGTACCATCCTTGCACCCCTGGCATAAATCCCATTTGATCATGGTGTAGCTCTTTTTAATGTATTTCCGGATCCAGTTTGCTAATATTTTGTTGAGGATTTTAGCATCTATGTTCATCAGGAATATTGGCCTGTAATTTTCTTTCCTTGTTGTGTCTCTATTTGGTTTTGGAATTAGGATAATACTGGCCTTGTAAAAAGAGTTTGGGAACCTTCCCTCTCTTGAATTTTTTGGAATAGTTTGAGAAGGAGAGGTATTAGCTCTTTGAATGTTTGGTAAAATTTGCCTGTGAAGCCACCTTGTCCAGGGCTTCTGTGTGCCAGCAGTTTTTTGATTACCGCTTCAGTTTTACTAGTTGTTATCAGTCTATTCATGTTTTCTGCTTCTTTCTAATTCAGTTTTGGAAGATTACATGTTTCTAGAAATTTATGCATCTTGTCCAGGCTGTCCAATTTCTTGGTGTATAGTTGCTAATAGTAATTTCTTACAATCATTTATATTTCTGTGGTATCAGTTGTTACTTCTCTTCTTTCCTTTCTGATTTTATTTGGGTCCTCTCTCTTTTTCTTCTTGATGAGTCTGGTTAAAGCTTTGTCAATTTCATCTATCTTTTCAAAGAACAGGCTCCTGGATTCACTGATCCTTTGAATTGCCTTTTGAGTCTCTCTGTCATTTAATTTTGGAAAACAGTATGACATTTCCTTAAAACATTGGAAATGGGACTGCCTTTTGACCCAGCAATTCCACTGTGGGGAATATACCCTAAGAATCCTGAAACACCAATTCAAAAGAATTTATGCACCCCTATGTTCATAGCAGTGCTATTTACAATAGCCAAGATTTGGAAACAGCCTAAGTGCCCATCAGTAGATGAGTGGATTAAAAACCTGTGGTACATTTATACCAAAGGAATTCCTGCCTCTTGAGACGGCATGGATGGAACTGAAGACCACCATGCTCAGTGAAATAAGCCAGTAAGTGAAAGACAAATACCATATGATCTCACTTATAAGAGGGTCTAATGAACAAAGTAAACTAATGATCAAAACAGAACCACAGGCATAGAATCATGGAATAGACTGACAGCTGTAAGAGAGGAGGAGGGAAGTGGGGACTGTTTGAAAGAAGGTGAAAGGAATAGTCAAGAAATATACCTAAGGGACCCATGAACGTGGACAAAGGCATGGGGATGGAGGGGGGCATAGGGGGAAAAATTGGGACAACTGTAATAGCATCAACAATAAAACATTTAAAAATTAATTAATTAACGAAATAGTGACACTAAAAAAATTTAAAAAATAAAATATGGTCAGTAGACTCAACAATAGCATTCATCATTTACTAGATATCAGTGTATATTAGTCAGAACTTTGGCCTGCAAGTGACAGAAGCCAGGACCCAGCTGGTGTTAGGGGCAACTGGAACATGGACTTGACAGCCACTAGGCTGGTCTGTCTTCTCTTGGCATAAGTCCCTGCATTCTGCTTTCATTCTCCCATACTGACTTTTACCGCGGTGCAGGAAACAGATGTCTTTTCTCCTCTTCTCTTCTCAGTGTGCCCCTGAAGAGGGACCAAAACTCTCTCTCAGGTTAACAGAGAAACAAAAACTGTAGCCTGAGGTAAAGTTTAAATTACTTCAACAGGTGTCATGTACCCTATCCCAGATCCATAACTTCTGTCCAAGCTGTGGGACATTCTTACTGATCTACTCTCTTTTGGATAAACAACCTTGGACCCATCAGTGGTGATGACTAGCTGAGAGTTTTAAGAAAATGGTAGTTTCCCTTTTCATCTTATGGCTAAGGAAAGGCAATAACATGTCCCAGGTACAGATGTTATTTTGGGTGGATCAGACCAAAAATGCTCACTACATAGGTGCAATGTTAGGTATCGTACATGTATTACTTAAAAGAACCTGGCCATAGTATGCAAATGATCCTTAAGACTCAGCTCAGTTCATCGCCCAATGTCTTTGTCCCCAGGTATAGAAACACAAGTGCTTTGGGGCCCATTTAAGTGGGTCATTCTTGAAGAGTAGCCTGATAAAATCTTACCTTCCTGGGCTTGCTTGCTAATGATTCACAGTGATAGGAAGACAGCTTTTAGGTACCATACAAGGTCCTATCAGAAAGCTCTGCGAGAAGGTTTACCTTGACTTTTTCTGCATAAAAATGCTGATCTGACCTCCTCTCCCCTCGTGGGCTGACCCTCCTTCTCTGCTGCTCCTACCAGCTGCTCCGAAGGCCACAGCCTCTGCTGCTTACACAGCTGCTGTAGCCGCGAGCCGGCTGGCCCTGGCCAGGCAGCGTTCCAGCCTTCGGGCTATTTGTTAACCCCTTAACAGCTATTTAAAGGCCTGTGGGGGATATTATTGGATGGACAGGAGCTTCTGTTCCGATTCCGTTTGAACCAGTGGGCCTGATGATACTGAAAGTCTTCTTCCCCTGCTTTTCTTTCTTTCTCTCTCCCTCCTCCTTCCTCCTTCCCTTTTTTCCTTTCTTCCCTCCTTCCTGCTTTCCCTCCCCACCTCCTTCTTTCTTTTTCCTGCAATGACAATTTCTTGCACATATGGGATAACAGGTTGATTTATTTTTTTAAAAGTTACGCGATATGCCCTTTCCTCCTCTATCGTAAGCCCGGACTCAAGGTATTTTCAATTTACTCTTCTCCCTTAAGAACATTTTCATTTAAAAATTCCCTTAACATTAAAAAAAGAAGCTCTGGCATGTTATAATTTCTTTTAATATTTTTGTTTACATAGGGGATACCATAATTCAATTTGTCAAATGTTCTGCTAGAGAAAGGACAAGGAAAAGGTAGATTGTTAGCTGTCATTTCAGGCTGGTGACATACTTAAACATATTGTAATAACATGAATATGAGAAATAGACTGGATTCTAGAAAGACAAGAAAATTGCTCAACCAAAACAACCTGCCATTGAAGGGCTCTCAAATATAAAAGTTTTATTGCCATCACTTGATATAAGATAAACAGTGTGTAAAAACTATTTTAGTCTGTTCCAATCAAGGAAATGTGAGTGACTCAGATTGTTTATTCAAGTACTTACCATGTCAGGCATGTGCTAGTCATAAAGGTACAGAAGTAAATGAGACTGACACGGTCCTGATGGGATGGAGCTAAGTGTTCAGTGTAAGGGCTGTTACATAAGCATTATGTTTTCCCAAGTTAATAAATTACAATTTTTATGGATGCTGTGAAAGAAATATGCAGAGTGGGTAGAAATAGGTAATATAGGGGTGCTCCCTAGTCTGGTACTTGGGTGAGGAGAAGTTTCAGGGCTGGCTTCCCTGAGGCAGGGACATAGAAGGATACATGGAAGGTGAGTCAGAAGTTGTTGGCTAGATCAAGAGACAGAGAAATAACATCGAGGCCAACAGAACAGCGGGTATAAAGACTCCAGGCTGGGAAAGGGCTCTGCATATTTAAAGAACTGAAAGAGTGGTTACCGTATAGTGTGGGGAGGAAGAGGAGAGCGTATGCTACATGTTGAGGCTGGAAACCCATAACAGGCTTTTAGATCACATTAAGTAAGAATTTTTAAGTTGACTTTACATGAAACATCAGTTAGCTGTTGCTGCATGACAAACAGCCACCAAATCTCAAGAGCATAAGACAGTGAGCATTTAGTTCTTGGTGACACAAGTCAAATGGATTGGCCTGGTTTCGGGCTGCAGGTCTGAGGGTGGCCTAAAGAGGCTCTGTCATACCTGTGTCACCCTAGAGCAAGGCCTAAGGGCCAGCGGCTACTCCAGGAAGCTCTTCTTACCCTGATGGCAGAAGTACAAGGAGCAAGCAACAGGCCCAGCTTCTGTTTGTGTCAGATGAACTCGCACCCCATTCATCAAAGCACGGCACACGGCCATGCCCAGCATCACTGCCGCACAGAAGGATAATCTATGGAGCAGGTGGGGGAGGGAGGGAGCCCTTTTTCTACCATGATGTAATCGACCACAGAAGACACTGAGGGATTATAACCCAGAAGCAGGGGAGATAGATTTAGTTTAAAAATGGGTATATTGTGGTGTGCGGAGAATGGATTAGAGGATTCAAGAATAATTGTAAGGAAACAAGTAAGGAGATTATTGTGTTACTCTAAGAGAAAGATGATGGTAGCTTGAACTAGGCGGTACTAACGGAGATTAATTAGATGGATTCGGATTCACACACACATATATATATGATAGAAATAACAAGATGTGTTGAGATTAATGAAGATGATAAGACCAACACCCTGGTATTTTCCATGGATGGATGTACTAGTCATTGGGATAGAAACAAAAATAAAAGTTTTATGGGAGAATATGATGATTTAGTTTTGTCGATTCAGTTTTGGTAAGGCAGTTAGATATCTATGCAAGGATCAGCTATGTCATCATTATGAATCATATCTTACATACCCAGTGCTTATTTTCATAATTTCTCCATAATAGTACATATTATTGTATTTATGTTTGTTAGTAACTAGAAGAGACTGCAGGTAGAATATTTCAACAAAAGTAATTAACTTTAACACAAATAACATTATGAGTTTTGAGATAATTGAGTCTAATCCCTTCTTTTGACAAATAAATCAAAACAGGCCCAGAGAAGTATTCCTTCTTATATAGAAGCATTATTTTTAAAAGTATAACCTATATGGATCATTCATTAAATTTCTTACTAAGCATTTATGGTATGTTTTCCATACTTTATTAATTGTTTTGTGGCATGAAAAATAATTAATAATAACAATTATGACAGTACAATATAAAATATTTCTTAAGTGCTATGTGCCAGGCATTTACCAAAAATACATTTTTAATGCATTATCTTATTTATTCTTTATAAAAGAAGGAGTTTATGAAGAAATAGAGACTTATAATGTTTAGTAAACTGTCCAGTGTCCACTTTCATAACTATTATATTATTTTGGTCCCTGACCAAACATCCAAAAATATGATGGGGCTGGGGGGAAAGTATTACACAAACATTTAGAAAACTATATAGGAAAACATATTTAAATACTAAGTTTTGGAGTTGTAGACTAGAAACTGCTATAAAATTATATAAACTGGAGAATTCAAATTATAGAAACAATAATGTAGGCTTTATTAAAGTTCATTCACCTTATTAACAAGATAATAATCTTTTATGTTGGACATCCTATAAAGATTGTTGAATATAACTTCCGGCCAAGATGGAGGCATAGGTAGATACATTTTGCCTCCTCGCACAACCAAAAGAAGGGCAACAACAAATTTAAAAACAAAAATCAACTAGAACTGCCAGAAAATTGAACTGCATGGAAGTGTGACAACCAAGGAATTAAAGGAGAAACATTCATCCAGACTGGTAGGAGGGGCGGAGTCAGGCAGCTGGGGGGGGGGAGGACACATGGCAAGGCAGCAGCTGGCAGACTGGGCAGTCCCACATTTACAGGTGAATAAACCGAGAGGAACAACTGGGGAGTGAGACAGACCATGCAATCCAGGGTTCCAGCCTGGGAAAGAAAGCCTAAATCTCTGGCTGTAAAAACTTGTGTGGGTTGTGGCAGTGGGAGAAACTCCCAGCCTCACAGGAGAGTCTGTTGGAGAGACCCACAGGATCCTAGAATGTACACAAACCCACCTGCCTGGAAATCAGCACCAGAAGGGCCCAATTTGCTTGTGGGGAGTGGAGGAAGTGACTGAAACCTGACTGAGAGCTGAGCAAGTGGTATTGTTCCCTCTTGGACCCCTCCCCCACATATAGTGCCACAACACAGTGAAGGGGGTTGTCCTACCTTGGTGAATACCTAAGGTTCCGCCCCTTATGATGTAACAGGCATGCTGAGACAAAGAAATATGGCCCAAATGAAAGAACAGACCAAAATTCCAAAAATAGAACTAAGCAATGAAGACATAGCCAACCTACCAGATGCAGAGTTCAAAACACTGGTATCAGGATGCTCACAGAAATGGTTGAGTATGGTCACAAAATAGAAGAAAAAGTGAAGGCTATGCAAAGTGATATGGAGAAGAATACACAGGGGAACCAGCAGTGAAGGGAAGGAAGCCAGGACTCAAATCTACAATTTGGAGCAGAAGGAAGGATTGGGCATTCAACCAGGACAGAGTGAAGAAAGAAGAGTTCAAAAAAATGAGGAGTGGCTGAGGAAACTCTGGGACAACTTTAAACATTCCAACATCTGAATCATAGGGGTGCCAGAAGGAGTAGAGGAAGAGTCAGACATTGAAAACTTATTTGAAAAAATAACAAAGGAGAACTTCCCCAATGTGGCAAAGGAAATAGACTTCTGGGAAGGCCAGGAAGCTCAGAGAGTCTCACAGAAGTTGGACCCAAGGAAGCACACACCAAGGCACATCATCATTACATTACCCAAGATTAAAGATAGGGAGAGACTCTTAAAAGAAGCAAGAGAAAAGGAGACAGTTACCTACAAAGGAGTTCCCATAAGACTATCAGCTGATTTCTCCAAAGAAACCTTACTGGCAAGAAGGGGCTGGAAAGAAATATTCGAAGTCTTGAATATTTCCAAGGACCTACATCCAAGATTACTCTATCCTGCAAAGCTATCATTTAGAATGGAAGGGCAGATAAAGCGCTCCCCAGATAAGGTTAAGTTGAAGTAGCTCATCATCACCAAGCCATTATTATATGAAATGTTAAAGGGACTTATCTAAGAAAAAGAAGAAAATCAAAACTAGAAACAGTAAAATGACAACAAACTCACAACTATCAACAACTGAACGTAAAAACAGAAACAAACTAATCAAACAACTAGATCAGGAACGGAATCACAGAAATGGAGATCACATGGAGGGTTATCACAGCAGAGGGAATGGGGGCAGCATGGAGGAACAGGTGCAGGGAATAAGGAGCCTGGATGATAGATGCAGGGGAGACAGGGGAATGCTAAGAATGGTGTGGGAAGTGCAGAAGCCAAAGAGCTTGTATGTATGACACATGGACATGGACTAAGTGGGGGCAGTGCAGAGGGGAATAAAGGTGAGAAAAAAGGGACAACTGTAATAACATAATCAATAAAATATGCTTTAAAAAGATTGTTGAATATGGTAGAGCTTTGACGTTTTGTATAATTTGCTTGTTGGGGGACACAAGCCTTGTGAAACGTCTCAAAGTCCCTTGATACCTTCCTTTGTTTTCTGCCTCAGCATTCCACATACGCTGGGGTCCCATCCACTTGGGGACTTTGAAGAAGCCCCTCACTGTAGAGTATGCACTCTATTTTCCTGAGCAGTTGCCCAGACAGTGGAGGTGCAGGAGTTAGGTCCCTCTGAAATAAACCTGGAAGACAGGCATCAGGTCAGTTCCCTCTCTTTTCTCGCTCCCTCGGACTACTCCAAGGTGTGGTTTCTCCTTGCTATGCTTCACAAAATTTTGTGGATCCCACTTATAACACTATGACTGGGTTTAAATGTATTTCGTTCTATTTTTAGGTATTGAAATATAAATGAACATACTATAGTGAAAAGCAAAATGTAAATTTTTAGAAGATAAAATATAAGATGCTACAGAAATAACAGGCTTGCCATAAACTGCTTTGAGATACCATTCCCTGTTCCTCCTGGATTTTTCAGTTGTTAGCAATAATTAGTTTGGGAAATTTGAGAAACATTGTATGGGAGTATATACACTTTTATGTATAAACATATCTGTATATCTGTAAAGTAAATAAAAATGTTATTTCAAAAACTACCCGCTGTGTTCCAGGGGGATGTAGAAGAGGTGTCTTTCAATGGAAAATTGTTTTTTAGTTTGGGAGAAAACACTTCAGTGGGTCTTTTGGTTCGCCAAGTTAAGTAAATCCCAGGGCTAGTCTGGAAGGGAAACATTGAGTCACAGAGGAGTGAAACTTCTTCCTTCAGCAGCGTTAACAGCTATCATCACTCTGCACAGGTTGGCAACTCTTGCAGATTATTATAGGATTCCTGGTTTAGCCCCCACTGGTTGGGATTAAGGAAAAAGAATGTTTGGGCTTCGGACACATGGGGAGAGGTTGACCAGCAGCCAGACTCATTTGAACTGACATTGGTTCCAGCAGCAGAGAGCTGGTTGGGGCGTGTGAAGGGGAGTGCCAAAGGAGGACCCCGACTCAAAGGATGCGGTGACAGTGAGCTGATAACCAAATGCTTGCTCTGCCTTTCTTCCCAGAACTTCTCTTCTGTCCCCGAGTCTTCCACTATGCTTTGGGGGGATGAAGAGAGGTCTGTGTTTGGGGGTAGTATGCCCCTGCAGACTGATAGAATTTTGGGACAGACAGAAAATGATGATGAGGCCACCAGAAATGATGGGGGAGATTTGGGGAGCAGCAGATTGGAATGAGAGAACAAACAAAAACAGAAGAATGGGAGTGTTTTCTGGGTAGTCTCAGAGTCGTGCAGGGCTCCGTATTTTCTGAGGCAGAGGAGTTTAAACTTACTGGTTTGTATATTATGGATGTTGAGTCATCACAGAAGAGAGGAGAATCTTGGGATATAAGTTACAGGTATATGGTATTATAGATCAACACATGATATATGTTTATGATTGAAAGAGTACGTGGAGTAAGAAATCATGGAAGAGAGAACTAGGTCTCTGTCTGGGAGACAGCAGTGCCGCTCTGCCTGAGGCAGAAGCTGGGCATGCAGGAGGGATGTGGGATCCCGGCAAAGATGTCTTATAAATTGAACAGTACGGAGCAAGCAGTAAGGGGAAACAGAACAACAGAAAGTTGAGAATGGAGGCAGTACTTTCTAACATCAGCTGCAAGGACTTCTCTCTAGTCATAGCGGGATCTTTAAAAATAATAAATTTGACCACGTCACCCATCTACTTGAAACACTTCAATGTTTTCCCATTGCCTGTAAGATAAAGTACAGAACTATAACTTGCTTGGTAAGGTCGCTTGAGCTGCCCCTTACATCAAACTTTGCAAGCCCATCTCTTGGCACTCTGCTCTATGCTCTTTCCACATTAGCTACTCTGTGTATGTTTGTATGTATTTATAAAACTTCAGCTCCTTTACATCTGGACCTTTGAACAAAGTTTTCTTCCACCCTCCTCACACTTCCTTCATCTCTTCAACTCATCATTTAAGTATTGGATGAAATGCCATGTTTAGGATGACCTGCCTCAGCTCTCCGGATTAGATGAGGCCCCTGACATACGTTCCGGTGCATCTCTTGCTTCCTCTTTCCTACTGTTCATCCAGCAAATGCTTATTGAGTCTGGCATTGTTATATGCATGAGAGATACGGCAGCGATGGCATCAGACAAAAATCCTTGCCCTCATCATACTTGGAGTTATTTATTCACTGTTTGTGTTTTCTATTAAACAGAGCTCCATGAGGGCAGAGAATAGATCTGTCTTGTTTATCATTTATAACCCAGCATATAGTATTGAGCCTGGAACACTGTAGGTGCTTAGAAAGTATTTGTCAAGTGAAAGAATGGTATAGAAGTTGGAGATTCGCTGGGGCTGATCATATCTGTAACCAGGAGGTTGTGAAATTCCTTGGCCAATAGTTTTTGCATTGTCAATGGCATAAAGTGATTTGTCAAACTTGGAAAGCTTGGCATTCAGCCCAACCTCTCCCAGTGTTTCTAGGAATTATGATTGATATAAAAATGTAGCTTGACCTGTTAGGCAGATACATTTAAGACTTTCAAAGCCAAATATTGATTTTAAATGTTCTAAGAGGATTTGATGCTGAAAGGAAGCAGGGTGGATTGGGAGCAGAGGCACGCTGGCCTCCAAGGCCTTATCAGCAGCCTTGGCCAGCCTCCACGAACCCTCAGTGCAGGAAGCACTCTAAACACAGTCTCATGTTTCTTTGGGGGCAAGCTACAGCTGGAGAAGGGTTAGAATTTTTGTTTCTTTTACCTCCATATCTGTTGGCATGAGAGAACTAAGTGGGAAAACTAACATTACTTTCAAAAATGTATTCTTTGGCAAATTAGTTTTTAATTAAAAATAAATACTAGTTCTGAATGGGAAGTTTGGGAAAGTAACTTTAATTCTAGACAGCAAATTCCCTGAGGACAGGGTCTGTACTGCATCCATGTTTGAGCCCTCAGTACTGAGCACCAATCCTGGCAATAAAAAATTACCCAAAAGTATTGCTTTTCCTTTCTGGAATGAAGAAGTATAGTCTCTAGAGTGAGGAAAAAGAAAATCAGTCAAATTGGTTATTTCAGTTAGTATAGAAACCCAAAATTATTAATTGGCTGAAGTTTTCATAATTGATAGATTATTTTGATGTAGACATCAGGAAAAATAGTCAACCAAAATCAAAATAAAATATTTTAATTCATTTGCATTATAATATTTATTTGTTTAATTTATTTAGTTATCTTAATTCTCACCCAAGGATATGTTTATTGATGTTAGAGAGAGGCATGGGTGGGGTGGGAGAAAGAGAGAGAAACAGTGATGTGAGGGAGAAACAATGATTGGTTGTCTCCTGCATGCTCCCTGACCCGGGTCGAACCTGCAACTGATGTATGTGCCCTGACCAGGGATTGAACCAGCAACCTTTTGGTATGCAGGATGATGGTCCAACCAACTGAGCCACCTGGCCAGGGTCATTATAACATTTATTTAGTCTACCTACTTCTATAAGAAAATCATACAGACAATAAAGTAAAACATATATAACAAAAAACAGAAGAGAAACTAGAAAAGAAAAAATTACATTAAGAAAACATTTTTGAGAAAAGTCACAGCCATATAGCATGACACTTAGCGCTGAGTTTCCTACTTTTCAATGCCAGGAGGAAAACGTGATGGAACACAAACTTTTCGTTGCCCAGTAGAAGGAACATCTAAGTCTATCAGGCGAGAGAAACATTTCCTGGCCCTGGGATCTGAGATAGCTCGCCCTATGAACCTCTGTAAAGAAGACAATGAAAAAAATCGGGACAAGATCCTTAATGTCAACTTTACAAATAAAGGTGAAAAGACAAATATATACGAGGCCACGTCTTTATTTTATATATATATATATAAATATATATATATATATATATTTTTTAGCAGTGGGTGAGAGATGAGGACGTAGCATTAAATCATGGTCCTCTAAAAGCCATTCCTGAGGGTGAGGTGGAGAGTTTTGTGTTTCCCTGGAATGATGTGGCATAAACCTTGGAGGGGATTAAGAGCTGAACGTTGGGTACCAGCCTGAGTTCTGTGTATCGCAGAGCCCTCGGGCAGCAGCGGTGCGTCCGAAGCCATGGGTGCGGCGGCGGAAGGAGGACGACTGTGCAGCCTGGAGGGCAGCGGGAGGACCCAGCCGCTGGAGAGGGAACCCCTGAGCCTCCACTCCTACTCCTACTCCTGCCTCTGCTTCAGCCAGCGATGTTCCTCAATTCTAGGCTTTACATGTTGGGATTCCTTGCTCCCTTTTCCTTTTCTTTGAAAGCAAAGTGCTGCTGGGAGATATGCAAATATGTAGTATTATATACTTTTACTGATGAAGCCTTCTCTGACCACACTTTTTAAAAAGCACCCAGTGCACTTTACCCTCTTTCCTTTTCTTGCTTTTCTCAGCAGCACTTACCAAGATCTAAGTTACTATGTAATTTATTTTTGCGTTGGTCAGCGCTATAACAGGAAACAGTATCCTTGAACTGGATGATCTCAAAATAATGAACTGAAAGAACAATGAATGAAGGTGTGGCCAAGGGTTAGGGGAACCAGCAAGGGCTGGTGCTGTGCCCCGGGGTCAGCAGCAATGGTGGTGATGGGGAGCCATCGACGCCCCAGGCCTGCGGGGCAGAAGTCAGGGAGCCGTGGCTGGGATTGAGAGAGGAACCTGCCGAGCACAGCCGCGTGGCTGCCTTTTAATAAACCTGCAAACTGATCCTCCTCGTGTGCCTCAAGTGCCTCCCATTGACCAACTGGAGGTAAGAAGCCAAGTGAGCTTGTTGGTGTGGGCCACCGCCTAGGAGGAGGAGGTCAGGGAGTGGGTCGGGGGACACGCGGAAGATTGCCGCTATGTTCCGTTTGCTGTCGTCCTCCCCCAACTGGAACCGAAGTTCCATGAGAGCCGGGATTTTTATGTTTCGTTCTCTTCTGTGCCCCTGTGCCTGGCTTATGATTGGTGCTCAATAAATGTTTTTTTGTTTTTTGTTCTTGGAGTGAAGAAATATCAATTGTTTTAACGTGAGTTTTAAAAAGTCCACAATGGTACAGCAATTATAGGCTATTTATATCATCATGGGAGACATTTTTTAAGTTGGCTCTCTTTGTCTCCCTAACTTATGTGAGTAGTAAATGCTTAATACTCAATAAGTTTTATATATAAAGATAGATGTCTTTGTGTACATGCATGTGTAAATCCCCAAAATGATATATTTACAATTGTTATATTATTAACACAAATTTTTTTTAATTCTCATTTGAGGACATGTTCACTGATCTTTACAGAGAGAGGAAGAGAGAAAGAGGAAGGGAGAGAGAGAGAGAGAGAGAGAGAGAGACATTTATGTGAGAGAGAAACATTGATTGGTTGCCTACCATATGTGCCCTGACTGGGAATTGAACCAAGGGCCTTTTGGTGAATGGAATGACCCTCCAACCAACCAATCCACATTGGCCAGGGCTATTATTAACACTTTTGAAATTATTTTCAACCAGATTTTGAGTAACTGTATTTAGAAGAGCTTCATGTGAGGCATTTTCTGCATATTAACATAATTCAAATCATTAAATCGTCTTTATTTCATGTGTGTCTCACAATGCTGAAGACAGCATTATCTCCCTAAATCCTATACATTTCAACACAGAAATAATCATAGCATAAAACATTAAGCACAACAACACATATGCTGCTAAACTGGTAAAGATTTATCACAAAGACAACTGTTTTGAACACCCTACTGCTAGGGCAAAAGAAAAAGGAAGGTCAGTGATTTATTTGAATGGACAGATGGGTCATAATGTATTCCTTCAAAGTGATCTAATTTGGTCTCTGACAGGCTGTAAAAATAAGTGACTCAGAGTAGAGTGTCCTTCACTGCCACACATGTAGGCTCCGATGGAGGGGTTTCTCTCCCTACCCTGCCCCGGGGGCTGGGCAAGGGCTGAGGTCTGCTTCTGCAGGCATTGGGATCACACAGCCTAGGAACTGCAAAGACCAGGAGCAACACCTTGACTCACCTCAGGGAGCCTCCAGGCCACTCGCACCATCTGTCAGCGTCCGAGGGGCTCAATGCAACATGGCAGGTGCGGCTGAGAAAATGAGCAGGTCTCCCCTGCCCTGGCAGAATCTTGTGAGGTCTTGAGACTTGGGCTCCACAGATGGCACTCCTTTCAAGGCAACTTGGTGATGTATTGAAAGGTGTCCATCAAAGTGAGAGTGGTGGGTTATATTAATGCTCAGACTGTTTGCTGCCACTCCCTGGGGCACTGCTCCCTGAAGGAGGATTTCACATCGCCTCGCTGTTGATATCAGGAACGGCCATAGGACTTGCTTTGTTGACAAGGTGGAGACAGAAGCTTTAAGAACAAGCTTGGGTTTTGTCATGCTTCATTTGTGCCACAGACTTAATGTTCCCCAGAGAGGCTGCTCCATTAGCCTGCAACCTGGGGTGAAGACAACGCAGAATAGGGCTGAGGCCAACCCACAATGGATGTAACTATAAATGCAAAACAGAGCTATTTATTATTATTGTAAGCCATTGAGATTTGGGGATTATTTGTTACCACAGCATAACTGAGTACATCTGACTGATACAGGGGAGTCACACCTCTCACTGTCCCTATATGCCCAGCTGCAACAGGAAACAGATGTTATTGTGAGCAAAGAGTGGGCTTGTAGGGCTCATTAGCCACTAAGGTTATAAACACAATGAAGGCTGGGGAGTTAGCAACAAGCAATGGTTTCTTTACTGAGAAACAACGTGAACTTGAAAGCAGGATGAGCAAAGATATGCTGGTTGTTTCAGGGACCCTGACTGGCTCATGCTGGTCCTTTAGCACTTCATGGATAACGCATTGCAAGGGGGCCAACCAGGGAACGGCTGCAGTAGGACTGTGCACATGACACAAAAACCACGGGCATGTTTGTGCTCTAAGTACTGCCACAGTGTAACAATAGCATCTGGAACTGGCACCCCAGAAGAAAAAGCACTGGAAGCGCAGGAGGTGGAAGCATTAATAACTGTCACGAGCGGGGCAGACAGGCTAACTTAATGGGTGATCTCAGTCCACTTGGGGCCCGATAAGTCCTATCACTCTCCCTGTCTACAGTCACTCCTCTTAGGAGACATATAAATCATAGCCAATGACCTAATAAAGTAATAAGGTTTGTCTGAGTTTTGACAACAGAAAATAATAGAGGACCTCAAATTCAGAGGTAGAGAAATAGAAGGCATTTTAAAATTGTTTTCTCACAGGAATAGAGGATGTCTACAGATAAACAAAAAGTTATGCTCCTTCTACAAGTTGTCAATTTCCTGAAAATACCCACAAATCTATGACACTTTATAGAACTACAGAAAAGAGTCAGGTTAAGTGGGAATGTTTTTCAGGTGGACATTTTCTCTGTTATGTACTTGAATTGTCTCTTTCTGGCATAAAATTATTTTACTGGAGGTTAAATTTTCTTTTATTTTTATTATTTTTTATTTTTGCATTCTTGCATTGTTGAATGTGGAAAGAGTGGGCTTTTAAACCAGGTAGATCTGAATTTATGTCCCACGTCTGCTTTCGAGACCATGACTTTTCCTTCAATAGTGTGGTAAGGAATTAAATGAAACAATATATTGGGGTACTCACAGAGAGCTTGGCACTTAAGGGCTCAGCCCTTTGTTACCTTCTTTCTTGAGTCTTTTGGAAGTGTTTAAAGGTGGGGGAGTACTTATGCTGCTGGTACAGGTCAGTCCTGGCACGTGGACAATGTACATTTGCTAATCATTATAATTAAAAGACTAGGTGACTACTAAGTATACCATTTGCTCCACTGGGTCAGCTACATGGCCTACCCAGCCCAGTGTTCTCCTCTAAATATCTGTATTAAATTTCCGTGTGGCTGATTGCTGGATATAATGTTTCAATGACAGCTTTCCTTACTCACCAGGAGCTGGTAGTTTGAGTCACTGGTTAACATCTACTGATTTCATAAGTATTTGAGTCCCTATGAAGTACGAGGCACTTGGATAATTTACCTAAGGCTCTCTTTGCTCCTTGCTTTCCCACCTTTCCATTTAACGGAAGGAAAAGTGTTGCCATTTCCGTTCTCCGTTCTATCCTTTCCAGGCCTTCAGGGAACTTGTTTTACCAAGTATTTCTTCCTTTGTTTATTGTCAGTCTCCTTCCTGCTGGCCCCTTCTCTGCTGCTGGGGCCAAAAAGAGAAAACGAAACTCAAAATACTCACGGGAGCGACCCTCAGCCGAGTCAGGCTCCTTCCTCAGGAGGCCTCAGACGCACTCCAGGTCAGGGCCAAACAACGCCGAGAGTGGGAAGGGAAGAGTGTTTGAGGCGATGATCAGGACGATTAATCGTATCTGATGGAGCTGGACCCCTTACCTCTCCCCATACTGGGCAGCCAGTAGCAAGCAAGCAGGTTGCCCCTAGATCAGCAATTTCCAACCAGTGTTCTGCAAGAGGCATATGGGTGTTTCACAAGGATTTTTATAACATGCAGTATCTAACTCTTTAGTCAAGGGCACTGACCTCTTTCCCCTTGGATTGTCAAATAAAAAAATGACAACAGCCAACACAACAATAGCCATCCCGTGTGAATGAATCAAAGTTATACCTTTTTTTGGGCTGATTGGCAAAAAATACATTTCTTGGTGTGCCACAGAATTTTAGTAATTAGTTTACGTGTGCCATGAGATGGAAAAGGTAAAAATCGTTGCTCTAGATTAAAGGGGTCATAACCTCTGCTCAAATGGAGTGAATGAAATTCTCGGTTCTGGTCTAACATGACCTGTGAGTCTACAGAAAGAATCAGTTGTCTGGAACTCTACAACAATTGCGGGGAGGAAAGAGGAAAGGGAGCAAGAGACTTCAGTGTGTCCTCCTAGCATGAGCCCTGCAGAGTTGAGGAGGCCTGCTGACAGGGGAGACACACAGCTGGACGCTAGGACTGAAGAAGTGCAGGGAACTCCTACTTCCAGTGGACTTGCCACTGCACACTCTGTCCCATTGGAAGATGGGCTCCTCTTCCAACCAGAGGAGGCAGGGAGTTATAGCATTTAGATGTGATATTCAAACAGGCCCAGAACTGTCAGTCTCTTTTTGTACAAGTGAAGAAAATAATCAAGTCATGGGAAAGGGTCAAAAGCTCTACCACTGGCCATTTGCTTTGTCATTAGAAAGTCTAATATCTTATTTTCTATCCACAGTGGACTCTGGAATAGTGCAGAGGTTAGGGGTGCTGACCCCTTGCACAGTTGAAAATAGGTATATAGCTTTTCACAACCCTTAAAACTTAACTGCTGACAGCATACTCTTGACCGGGAGTCTTACTGATAACATAAACAATCGATGAGTACATATTTCGTATGTTATATCTATTATTTACTGCATTCTTAAAAATAAGTAATAGAGAAAAGAAGATATTATTTAAACATCATAAGAGAACATACATTTACATTACCAAATGTATGTATTGAAAAACATCTGCGTATTAGTGGCGCAGTGGAGTTCAAGCTGGTGGTGGTCAAGGGTCAGAGTTACTTCAGTCCTGAAGTGACAGGTGCAGGCTATTCCAGGTAATACATATATTATACAAGGCGTTTGAAATCATAAAAAGCTTTTAAAAATTCATGAAGTCAGTCCTACCCTTTATTAAGATAATTTTGACTCTTGTAGATTCTTTGTATTTCCATACATGACCCAGAATCAGCTTCCTCTTTAATATCACGCTCTTGACCTGTTGATCCATTCTGTTGAACTTGAGCTATAACACAAAAAGTAAGTGCAAATACAGCAAATGCAAACAACATGCAAATAATGCAAATATGTGAATACTGTGCAAATAACATGGAAAAAAAGTTAATTTCTACAAGTAGAACACAGACGCAGAAGTTGTCACAACTTTAACCTGGAGACAAATGACTTGTTACCAGCTTCTCAGTTTGAGGGAGAGAAAAGAGGTCTAACTTGTCCAGCTCCTTTGGATAAGTTCCTCTAATTAAGAGGAATCTGCAATAATGGAAATAATGTGAAAATACACTAACCGAGAAGAATGTCAGGACTTTTATTAATACTATGAATCAAATCAATAGGCTCAGAAAAATAACAGCAATGGGTAGTGAAATGGCACTGGATAAAATTCAACACCAAATTTCATGTACTTTGCCAGACTCATTGTGTGTAAGAAGCAATGGGACTGCAGTAGATTCCCCAGAATATAAAGGTAAAGCTTACAAAGAGCCATGACACCTGCCAAAACCTTATAATTTATATAAAGCAGTCTATACGGGTTGGTAAGGGAAGATAAAACATTGAGTACTTATCATGTGCACCAAACAGCCCGTGTGGGGAGGCTCAACCTGTGAGGTCCCTCAAATCATGTCATCACAGAAGTAGGGGACACTGTAATGTGCTGCCTGGAGTCCCCTTCAGTGAAGCACTGGTTTGCTCCAATCCCTTGGAGTTTTGTTGGCAGACAGAAATATAATTTTATGTCCAGCTAAACTATTATTCAAAGTTTATTTTAAAATATAGACATTATTCAGGTATACAAAAGTAGTCTTTTGTTCATAGGCCCTCATCTAAAAAGCTTTTTACAAAGATTAATAACAAAAAGATCTCTAGGAAGGAGGTATGATCCCTAATTAATAACACATTTGTAAATTAATTAGTGCCTGTAAATGAGTAAGGGAAACTCAATGTATAGTGAAAAAGTTATAATATTATTATGAGGAAAGAGATACTGAAATCTTTAAATTTTTAATAAAGAACTTTATCAAATCAACTCAAGAAAAGGAACAAATAAGAAGGAAAGAAAAGCCTGGTAAATATAAAACACGCGGTATGACATAAGTAATTCCAAATGTTTCAATAATCAAAATAAGTATCACTGGATTAAACTCAGCTATTAAAACACCAATAAAGGATTTCCTAAAATCAAGCTACTTACTGCATATAGACATACCCATAAAATCAAACCGCAAAGTGAAGTACACTAGGATCATAATCAAAACAGAACCCATTAGGGCAATGTTAAAGTCAGATGAAGGAGTAAGCACTGGGTGGATGGAAGCAGGACTGCACGTGGTAGAAGAGAACCCACAAACAGAACATGATAATCACAAGCAAGTGCAGGCTTGACAACATAGCCTCCAACTGTAGAAAGAAAACAAACCGCAAAGAGAGGTAGAAAAATCCACAACAGTAGTTGAATCATTAAAAAAAAAAACTTGATCAAAAACAGATACATAAAATAGACAAAACAAAAATTTGTAAAAATAAATAATATATGGTTTACTTAATTAAGAGTTTATCGTACACAGGCATGCAAACCACACACAAAACTTTTGCCCAATATATGAATAGACATTCTTTTCAAGCATAGATAAAACATTTATAAAAATTAAACATGTTTCAACCAATTTCAAAGAATTCTTATCACACAGACCATGTGTTTTTAAACTATAATGTAATTAAATTAGAAAGTAATAACAAATGATAGTTAAAAAAAACTCCAACACTCCAAAATAATCCATGGGTTAAAGAGGAAACTACGAAGAAAATGATAAAATATTTAAGATGGAAAAAAAACCCTATTACATTTCAAAATTTGTATTATACAGCTACAATATTTAGCAGAAAATTTATACCTTAATGTATTAACTTATAAACAATAAATATTATTTTCATTAAATGAATTCATGATTTAATTAAAGAAGCTGTAAAAATGAAACAGTAAACCATGGAAAAAAATATACGTTCATAACAACAAGAGGAAAAAAAACGAACAGCGAAAATATGTAATATTTTCCTTTAGGGCCTAGGAGACCATAGTATAAAGCTTGAATTTTACTCTGGGTGAAGTGGAAAGCATTGGAGGTTTTAGGCAGGGGAGAGATAACTGCTTTATGTTTTTAAAAGATCACCGTCTGTTTTAGTCAGTTCAGGTTGCTATAACAAAGTACCGTAGATTAGGTGGCTTAAAGGACAGGAATTCATTTCTGACGGTTTTGGAGGCTAGCAAGTCCAGGGTCAAAGGCCCAGCAGAGTCAGTGCCCGGCGAGTGTCCTCTTCCTGGTTTGCAGGTGGCCTTACCATCACTGTGTCCTCACATGGCAGAAAGCAGAGCAATGGGGTCCCTTTTATAAGGGCACTAATCACATTCACGAGGGCTCCACCCTCATGACCTAATTGCCTCCCAAAGGCCCCACCTCCAGAAGCTGTCACTTTTGGGGTAGGATTTCAACATATGAATTTGGGGGAGCACAAACATTCAGTACATAATGCCATCTCTCTCCTCTCTATCTCACCAACCACTGGTCAATAACATTATTTTATCACGATCAAGATTTATAGCACTTACATTCTGTTCTATAACTATATATGTATCACTTATGCTTATCTGTAGGTTGATTCGAAAATTGCAATCAATCAACAACACTTATAATACACACTATAATTATATAACGATATTTTATGGCAGATTGGGTAAGCCATCTGCTAAATTTAGCTGTAAATGGTGATTTGCCCTTTGTGGAGTAGGCCCACAGTTTTCTAGCATTGATGGAATATGTGGGTACTTCTGTTCAATACTGATTTTTAATATTGGAAAGCCACTTTTTTTGCAATGTACCCATGCTATCTTTACGGCAGTGCTATCGGTGATAAAGCAGACCAGGAGTCACACTCTTGGCGTCAGGCAGGTGCCTCGAGAGAAAGGAAGAGGAAAGGGCTAGCTTACATTTGTTCTGGGCTTATTTCACACTCACCGATCAGAAGCACTCTTCCCCCTGGGAGGTGGAGGAGATAATGAGAAGACAGAGAGAGACTGGCAGCGTTACTGCAGAAAGACTTCCTCCGTGGGGAGGGAGAAGAGCTTTTCCTTACATAGTTCTCCTTTTTAAGTGTTAAGTGTTTCCCACACTTCCTTTCCCTCTCCAGTCTTCGGGCTTGCTCTTCTATCTTGCCTTCCACCTGGGGGACCAACCAGGTTCTTCTGCTTTTCTTATCATTCCCAAATGGCTTTCATCTCATACCTGGTTGGGTCTCCATTGAACCTATGATCTGTAGTCTTGTGGGTTTATTCTCATCTTGGACTTGACTTGTGGGCAGCACACATGGGAAGCTGGAGGAGAGAGCCTTTGCAGTGCAAATTATGGCCACAAGCAAGCTCTCCGAAACACTTCATTACGCTGTCCATTCCCCACGGCGCACTTGTGAAGTTATTAGCACCCTTTTTGTATAGAGGTATAAACTGAATTTTAGAAATGTTAAATAAATTGCCCTCAATCCCACAATTCAGAAGTAGAAGAACCAGAATTCTAAGCTAAGCTTTCTTACTTTTGGCCCTATATTCTGCCTGCAATACCATAATGGTTCATTTATAAAAAAATGTTTCTCTTTTTCACTGTTTCCTGATTTCCCAGCCTCTTTCTCTTTGACCTGCTGAGGAGAGAAGGGTAGAATAATTCCAGAGCACAGATATAGATGAGAATGGCTTTGCTTCTATGTTTGAGAGAATCTGTGTAAAAACACTTCAACAGTCAAGAGCGTACACAATCCTTTTAGCAGGTGCTATTACCTTCCCAATGCACGGTCCCCGATGATTTGCATTTGACTGATATCTCTTTCACTCCTACCTGTAACATTTGGGCAAGTGAACTGAAGCTAGAAGCAACAGTCCATTTCCTGCATTCTCTTTTAACTGGCAAATCTCTCTGAGAGGAAACACAGTATTTCCATCATGCTTTGGGTAGAATAAATCGATGAATGTGGGTTTACCAGCTGAAGGGTCTTAGTGCTAACTTCTGCTTTATTTCCTCTTCATCCACACCCTCACCTGGACCCACCTACCTTCAGACTTAGTCTTACCCATTCCTAGAATTATCTTTTCAAACCGTCAACTAGTTTGTAAGAAAAAGAGATTATAAAACATTTCAAGCACACACAAAAATAGTACAATAAATCCCTACATACCCATCATCCAGGATCAACAATTAACAAAATTATACAACACTACAATAGGTATTGTTTTTTCTTTGCTGAAATATTTAAAAATATAACCCAGGCTCCATATCATTCCACCTCTGTATACTTCGATATGGACTGAGGTCAAGCTGCTTAAAGTCATCGATACTTTTCTAAAAAGCAGGGACTTATTCTCTAGGTTCACTACTTACCAAATTATTTCATAGTAATCTCACACATTTGGTATTCAAATTTCTAATTCAACTACATAAAATACAAATGAAATGAATCAATAGTTTATGTTCATCCCAGTATCTGTAAGAAGTAAGTCCACATAATTAAAAAAAAAAAAGAATCAATGAGCCAGTGGCTCTGCCGAGGCGTGGACCAGCTGGATGGGGAGGCAAGGAAAGCCGTTGGGGCGGCTGCTTCTCCAGCTGACTGTTGCAGAGCAAGAGGCTCTGCACCCCCTTCCCCAGCCAGGCCTGCAGAGCAACTGCCAAACCCTGCCCCCTCCTGCACTGTATCCCCTCAGCTGCGCAACCACAGGCTGCCTGCCACAATGAGACCATTCAAGACCAGCTATAGTTCCACCTGCTCGGGGAAGGCTTTCAGAATTATGGCTGCCGCTTGGCTAGCTCCCTCTAGCACACAATTCACAAGTTACTATTTCACACATACATTTTGTCTTCTCAGGTAGACTGCAAGAACATTGAGGGTAAGACTATGTTTAGCCTTCTAATATGTCATGTTTGGTGCCCCGTAATGATGGCACAGCTGGTTCTAAATAATACATTATCGAGCAAATGGAGCTCCACTTGAGTTTTTATTTGGGCTGAAGTTATTAGTGTTGATTTTTCTGCTCAAAATTAAGTCATAAAGGGAGAAGAAAAATACAAAAGCCTGCAGGGGTATTTCTGTTTAAGAATATAGATAAAAGACAGGTCGGGTGGATTTTCATCCATCCACTTGTTCAACTTGCCCTACAAGTCCCCTTAAACCCTGCCCTGTCTTTACTTGAACAACCTACAAATACTTTTTTCTTTTCCTTCCCTTGCACAAATGACTAAGGCAATTGTCTGTTGTTGGCACGTATTGTGGTATGACCACTTGTCTAAGGATCTCAAAACTCTCCGTGAGAAATCAGCCCCTAACTGAACCTTTACCCAAAGCAACAGGCTCATTCCTGAAGCAGCACCACGGTGCCACCAAGTGGACAGTTTTTGAAAAAATTCAACTCACCATGAAATGACAAACCATTTTGGAACTGGAGTATGCGTGGCCAGCTCGTGCACAGAACTGCAAACTTGATAACTGCATTCGCATACCGTGGATGCTTGATGACTTCCAATAATTGCTTCACTTACGCTTCTTGAACTCATCCTCTTTAACTCCTAGTTGCAATTTTTCTTTAAGAAAACTCCCAATGAAAGCATTTATGACATCCAGTATGAGCACTTACCTTTTATTTTCCTATATTGCGAGAGAAAGCAAGTTCCTCATTTTCTCCGTGTGCACTTTTAAAAGATTAATTCTATTTCCTAGAGAGGTCTACTTAAAGGGGGGAAGCTTGCTTGTGCAATATACATGTTGCTTATGTGTAGTTTTGATGTTTGAGATTTTCTAGAGTTAATCTCGTATCTTATTATTCGGAACATCAAACAAATGGTGCTGGGACCACTGGGCATCCATAACAAAAAAGTGAATCGCAACTCTTACCTTGCAGCATACATAAAAATTAGCTTAAAATGGATGTGATTAGCAAAGACACCCCAAGCCTCAGCTGACTGTTCAATCTGAGACAATCCTTGAAGAGGCAAGAAAACACTGATACACCTTACTCTCTCCTACTTACCTGAGGCTAAAGGTACCTCTCCTGAATTTTCCTCAGTAGAGGCTCTGTATGACAACATTCTTTCTTTAAAAAATAGTATTTGATCAATTTAACATTTAATTTTTCTAAAAGTCTATCTTGGCTCCATATAGCTTAGGTCGGTGCATACTTTTGTTCTATATGAGAGGATTGGGACATTTTCAAATTTATGTGTCATAAATAACTCACAAAATGTAGGCAAGGGCACTGGGCTGACAGCAGGAAATCCAAGGTCTAAGCCTGGGTCTGTTACTAACACCCAGTGTGGCCACATGCAAGACACTGAAGACTCTCTCTCTTTCTTAGTTTCCACATTTGAAATGAGGTAGTAAGAACCTTAAAAAAATTTGTGTTTTTCTAAATTTTCTTTAAGGAGCATGTGCTATGCACTGTTAATGAGAGAGTTGGGCAGGATCCCTTGAGTTCCCACCCTGCCTCTTGTTTGGTGTTTTCACAATTGTCTGTACTTGAAGGTTATTATCCTTGAAATTTGAACTCCTCATTTAAAAGCTATTATTCTTGAGATCTCACATTAATTTTGGTGAATACTTATGGAAACTTTCTGAGCTATATCTTTCAAATTTGCTAAATGCCTATTACAACAAACATATTTCTATAATGTTTCCAAATTTCAACCTGTTTAAATAAGAGCTTAAGCACCATTTGTCCTAAACGTGCCATCTATAACTACCTCTACTGTTTCTACAAAAGCAACCGCAGTGGCCTGTATCTTTGGCCACCATGCCATGGGATTACACAGGATCTGCAGGTGTAAAGTTTCTGTAAGGAATCATCAAAATACAGTGGGGAAGAATTGGACAGCAACCAAAGCACTTGGATTTTACCCCAAAACTGTCACCCTCTGAGCACCTGACTGTGGGGAAAAACACTCCGTGAGTCTCAGCCTCTGTTTTGTTATCTACAAAATGGTGACAATAAATCCTGCCAAACACATTTGGTGGTTTGAAGGTCCAAGGGAAATAAGGTTCAAAGTGACATGCTGGAAACTTGAAATGGCACTATGATGGAAATCTGTCCTTTAGTAAGAAGAAACTGAGGAGGTTAAGAAGGTGAGGGGTACAGGAGAAGAATAAAGGGTGACTGAGAACCAGGAGCAAAAATTGATGGTGCCACTTGTGCAGCTGTGAGGACTGTCAGCTCTTCCTGGCCCCTCTCCCCCTTGTGGAAATGGCGTGAACAGACAGGACATTTGGTTCAGATAACAGGTAGGGAGAGAAACTTGGACGTCACATCTAAGGTTCCATAGAAAAAATAGAAGGAAGGGAAGAAATAGGACAGGAGAAGAGGGGGTGAAATCAACATTATCACTTGGGGGCAAGCCAGACACCATGTGTATGCTAGCGTTTTACTTGCCGGAATGGCTTCTGGGTTCCCAGTTTTAGGAATAGAAACTTTCAACCAGTAAATATAAAATAATCCTTAAAAAGGTGAAACAACTCAAGAATGAGAAATCTTACAATTAAAAAAAATAAGACTATATTCTTAAATTTTTTTCAAATCATACAAGACAAAGAAAGGGTGTGAAAATGTTCCAGGTTAAAGGAAGCTAAAGAGACATGACAACTAAATGCAATATCTGATTTAAGCTGAAGTACAGACTAGCGAAGACAAAAAAATAATGTAATTGGGTCAATTAACAAAGTGGAATATGAATGACAAATGGGATAAAAGTGCTATTATCAACGCTAATTACAAAAGTTTAAAATTGTAGTATGGTTATGTAAGCAAATACCCCTATTCTTAGGGAGCCCTGAAATATTTCGGAGTCATGGGCCATGAGGCATGTAACTTAGGTCTAAATTGTTTATGAAGGAAAGAGATGAGGAAGGAGAGGGAACAAATGAGGTGAAATGTTACAAATAAGTGACCTGGATTAAAGGTATATGAATATTGTTTTTGCTATTCTTATTTGTGCAACTTCCTGTAAATTTGATTTTATTTCCTCAAAACAAAATTTTTAAAAAGTGAAGCAAATATTTTAATGAGGGCCTCTGTTCATTAAACAGTCTCATCATTATTTTAGTTATTATAATAACATTTGCATGACTCCTAAACATTTCCAAAGTACTTTAACATATTTTATTTAATTATTATTCTGAAAACCCCCCATTTTACAGGTAAGGAAAATGAGAACCAGAGACTTATTCTGAGACCTTGGTTAAGGCATCTTTGTATGTGCACTGGCCAGCCCAGTGCGCAAATGAGGAAAGGCCGGGAGAATGATTCGACTTGCCTCAAATCATAAACCTAGAGCTGCACAGGTAGGACTGAGACTCAGAGCCCAGAACCTCTTTACTTCTTTGCAGATATGAAGTACCATAAAACACACTTAAATTTTAGGCCAGGATTAACCATTATTTAATTACTCTTTGATGATTCTCAAGTCACATAATTTGACAGTGCCTTAGGCTAACTTTTATGTGTGCCGCTTACCATCCTGTAGCTCAGAGAAGTAACGGTTGAGAAAATGTTAATCAAATCCTAAGAAGAGTAAGACTACCCTAGGAATAAACTCCAGTATATTGTTCTGTACAAGTGACACCGTTTAATCTCATATGAACAATTATTTTATGTAGACATTTTGCTTATACATGAGAATAAAGAAGATGTTATCAAGATATTTATACTGCTTATTTTTGGTGGCAAACCTCGCCCGTCCATAATATATAATTTTGTGTATTGTTATTTTGGGCACTTCAAATTTTTTTATTTTTCATTTTCAGGGTATTTTCCAGCTTCATTTTCAGCCAGCAGCAGAAATGGCTTCTTTGGAACTGGTTATTGTACCTCTTTGTTTTAATCAGTGCCAAGCACTTTTTGACATTTGCTGAATCTGATTTCCTTTTAAAGTGCAATACGCTATACAAACCAAAGCAGCAGCCGCACGCCGACGAAGAGCAGACGAGCGAAGGGCGAGGAGGGAAGCCTGGAGGGCCGGGGCTGGGGCGGGGTGCCTGGCCCAAGCGGCCGCATCTGCGCCGCGAAGGCAAACTCCTGTCGGCGGTTAGGCCCACTTTCATGGCTGGGTATTTAGTCAGCCTGTGCTGACCTATCTTTCATTAAGCGAGTGATGAATCTACTTCTTCACGCTCACGTGTAGAGAGAGGTGCTATAGTTGGGAGACGGCGGTGGCATCACCTCGGCAGCAGAGCTGTCCATTTGACAAAGTCCGAAAGGTGATTAGACAAGTGATTGCTGCTTGTTTAATCAACTCAGTGAGCAGTCCTTCGGGACGGAGACATGACATACGACTCCTCAGTCTGCATTCAGCTCTCTAGCCCTTCTCTGATATGTTGTTTTTCCCTGCTTGTCAGTACATTAAAAACCCGATGCAAGTTGATTCTCAATGCTTAGATAAAAGAAAGTGTTTTAAGAGTTATCTTCATACAGATTTGTATTTGCATAATTTATAGCAAGAGAATCTTCTCCTGTGAGTTATTAATTCTCCATGAGCACTCAGTTTGGTAGATTAAAACATTATGCTAATGTGAGCAGACAAGCCTACAGGCTTCATTTTAGGGTAAGCAAATTTACTCCTTAATTCTTCGGTATTTTTACTGAGCACCTACTGTGTGTCATGGATTGGAGATTTAAAGGTGAGTAAAACTGACATCCTGCTTTCATAATTGGAGAAGTGGATAATTAAACAAATGATTCTAAAAAAAAGGTGATATGCATAAGGATAGGATGGAGTGAACCCGAGGTTCTATGTACAATTTTTGATAGGTTCCGTGACAGTTGCTTGACTACTTTGTGGATCATGGATAGTTCTGGGGAATAAGATTGTTTAAGCAGAGCACTGAAGGACACAAAGCTTACCTAGAATGAATGATTGGAAGGGAACTCCAGGTAGAGGAACTAAAATGTGCAAAGGCCAGGACACAGAAGAGAGCAGAATAGATTTTGGGGATGGCAAGAAGGTGGTATAGCTGGAGTTAAGGAAGAAGACCCAGGTCATGAAGGTCCTCAATTTGCCATTCCAGGAAGTCTGGATTTTATACAGGTGGTTATAAAACAACATTAAGGGTTTTAAATAGACATAAAATGACTGAGTGTATAGGGAATAGATTGGCACATGGGTGACTCCGGAGGCAAGGATGCCAGCTGAGAGACTATTGAAAAACTGCAAGCTAAGAAAGCATGGTGGGCTGGAGGGCTACCAATCAAATCACCAGTATAGTGCCCCTTCTTTCAGCGGCGTGCTATGGATCCAAAGTTTTCTGGAAAAGAAGAGATGGGGTGGAGAAGTTTTGAAATGATCTGGGCCCTCTTCCCTTTTAGGAATTGTTAGATCACGTCATCTTCATTTTTAAAAAAATCACACATTCAGAGTGGGGTGGTTTAAATAATGTAATTTGATAGAAGGAAAATGTCACATTACTCGACACCAAAATACTCAATACTGACATCCAAGTACCTGAAAGGTGGATGAAAAAAGTTAGGGAAAATTTCAGAGTTGCTAATTTTCCCCAATAATTGCTATTATAACCTTCACGTTCATCTTGTAAACCCTACAGGGAATATCTACAAATAAATATATTCATAAGTTAAAGCTAAGAAATGTCCCTTTATTAATTCTTAGTTTTAGAACCAAGAAGACTGTATTCTGCTTCTTTTTGGCACACCCAATACCTCAGACAAGAACTGTCATATGGTAAGTGCTTAATAGGTGGTTGAAAGTCGAGAATTAAAAACATGCTAATCTGCATTCCCATTAACAGCCAGTGAGGATTTCTCTTTCTCCACATCCTCGACAACACTTGTTGTTTGTTGATTTATTGATGATAATTGTCCTTCTGGCAGGTGTGAGATGGTATCTCAGTGTGGTTTTAATTTGCTTTTCTCTCATGATTGACATTGAGCATCTTTTCATATGTCTATTGGCCATCTGTATGTCCTTTTTGGAGAAGTGTCTATCAGGTCCTTTGCCCATTTTTTAATTGGATTTTTTTTTTTTGGTGTTAAGTTGTGCAGTCACTGTGAAAAATAATATGGAGGTTTCTCAAAAAATTAAAAATGGAAATGTCTCATGACCTAGTGATTTTACTCCTGGGTATACATCTGAAGAATCCCCAAACAGTAATGTGAGAGAACATATGCATCCCTAAGTTTATTGCAGAGTTAGTTACAATAGCCAAGCTTTGGAAGCAACCCATGTGCCCATCTATAGAGAAGTAGATAAAAAAGTAGTAGTACATATATACAATGGAATATTACTTGACCATAAAAAAGAACAAAATCTTACCATTTGCAGCATGGATATGCTGCATGGGTAGACCTAGACAGTATTATGCTAAGTGAAGTTAGTCAGTCAGAAAAAGACAAATACCATATCATTTCACTTACATGTGGAATCTAAAGAACAATATAAATGAACAAACAAAACAGAAACAGGCTCATAGATACAGAGAACAGACTGATAGTTACCAGAGGGGAGGGGATTAGGGGAGTGGGTGAAAAGGATGAAGGAACTGAGAGGTACAGATTAGTAGTTATAAAATAGTCATGGGGATATAAGCTGCAGCTCAGGAAATATAGTCAGTAATATTGTAATAACTGTGTATGGTGCCAGGTAGGTACTGAAAATATCAGGAGGAACACTTTGTAAAGTATATGGTTGTCTAACCACTATGTTGTGCACCTGAAATTAATAAAATAATATTGAATATAAACTGTAATTGAAAAATAAAATAAAAAAACACACTGATCAAAATTGATTTTCTAAGACCTTTGTTGATTTTTTTTAAAAGGGTTTCATTTATTTACTCATAGAGAAGGGAACAGAGGGAGAAAGAGAGGGAGAGAAACGTCAATGTGTGGTTGCCTCTTGTGTGTCGCCTACCAGGGACCTGGCTGGCAACCCAGACATGTGCCCTGACTGGGAATCAAACCAACGACACTTTGGTTCACAGGCCAGCACTCACTCAATCCACTGAGCCACACCAGCCTGGGCAGACCCTTGTTGATTTTCATAAAAATACTAGGACCTTTCTTGAACATCAAAGAAATATTAATTGGAAGTAAAATAAATAAATACTGATATTCATTTGGGATGAATGTAGCTTCAGATGTGTTTATACAATTTACCAAAAAAAAAAAAATAACAAAAAACAAAAAAACAAAAAAAACAAAAACAAAGCCAGTGGGAATTGCGTGGGTGTAACTGAGTGAGGAATTTGGCCTTTTGTAATTGAGAGCTATTTGAAATGAGAAGAGCTGAGTAGCTTTAAAAAAATCAATGGCAGGAGCTGAGGATTTAATGGCACTCCACAATTTTGTTCTCATGGTTGGGACTATTGAAAGAACATTTTCTAATTTCTTTTAATGACCACAAAGATGATTCTAGGCCAAGGACAGTGAAAGACTTTGAACGTAATAGTTGGAAAAACCTTATATGGGTGTATACACCTACCCACCAATTGTGTCCAAATTTCAGAACATAAATTATAATATATAAATATATATAATTATCATATAGTTATATAAACATTTCAGTTTTAAGAAAAATCTTATTGTATACTTTTTAAATGTTAGTATCTATTTTTCCTAGTAATTTTGAGTGATGCTTTTGTAACATAAAACCTTTATTTTTGCAATAAAAGCAAAACTTTGCAGCAAGTGGAATGCAATGTATACATCTGTACTCTTATACAACAGTACAGTCATGAAATTATATTTTGCCAACCAAATTCTTTACTAAATGCATGTTCGTATTT
The DNA here is from genome assembly GCA_004026545.1 of Mormoops blainvillei. Taxonomy (NCBI): domain Eukaryota; kingdom Metazoa; phylum Chordata; class Mammalia; order Chiroptera; family Mormoopidae; genus Mormoops; species Mormoops blainvillei. Next base: position 117,194 of record PVJD01001737.1, read on the forward strand.
TCTTTGGCTTTCTAAAAATTTGTATCTTAGTTGTGTACACAAGGAAGAATATTTTCAAGGAGACTTCTTACTAAATATTTTATAGAAATCAATCACCGCTGTACTGCATGTCCTACCCAGAACACTTGCCTTTCAGTTTATTATTCCAGGATACTATTTTTGCTATTATAGGATGTAATTTTCTTCAGTTTTAAATTTAAGTTTCATTCATTTAAAGAGCTTTTTCACCATTTCTTTTTTCTGTTGTCCATACCATACCTTAGTTATTTAGCCAAGTTCTAAGTAGAGAAAATGAAGACTCTGGGTGTCAGTGGAGATACTGGGACTTAGATGTTCCTGTTGGTGGCAGCACTACCTTTGCTTTCTGGGCCCCACAGAGGAGGGCTCCGACTGAAAGGGATCACTGCCAAGCCGAGCATTTGGGAGGCCTCAGAGTGCAGAATGCTTTGAAGCGATTAGGTGAACAAAAATGGAACCATCGTGTATATGTATAATAAAGCAACCTCATTTTAAGAAAACCAAATAGATTCACAAAAACAAATTGATTTAGGACGGTGTAGTTGCATTAAAAAATTGCAAAACTCTTCAAGTACTGAGCTTTTCAATTGAATCTGAATATTGAATCTAAATAGTCTATTGAATTTTGATATTCACATATAGAATTTTTATTCAGGTACACCACAGTAAAGTACACCACTTTTTGTATGGCAATAGAATGTGTTATTTTTGGTAGGTGTCTGCAGTTCTCAGAGCCTCTTATTGTGCCTCATGTCATTTGCATCTTTAACCAACTATGTGTAACTTCTCTAGTAGAGGGAACATAGCCTAGTATAAAATCTGTGACATCTAATCCAGTACCACTTTCACAAAACTCCATTCCCATAAAGGCGTTTTTTGTTTTGTTTGTTTCTTCGATAGAGGTATATGTCTATTGCAAATAACATATAATTGTTTGGACACATGCCTATTAAAATATTACTGTGTTTAGTTAAGAATATTGAGTATATCTATTAAACTCTTTTAAAAAATCCTCACTCAAGGGCATCTTTTCACTGCTTTTTAGAGAGAGAGGAAGGGAGAGAGAGAAACATTGATTGGTTGCCTCCCATATGTACCTGGACGGGGGATCGAACCCGCAAATTTGGTTATGGGACAATTTTCCAACCAACTGAACCACACTAGCCAGGGTTATCTTTTAAAATCTTAAATAATGGATGTTTTGCATCACATTTAAAAATATTTTTATTTGAAAATGTTTTAAGTTGATCTATTATATCCTCATATGGTAAATTTAGAATAAATGTCAATCTTCTGAGTAATTTAATGAATATTTGGCTGATATTTTATCCTACATTATGGAGTACTAATTTGACATTGCTTCTCTTTATAATTAAAATTATTGCTCATCAGTTCAAGCCAAATCCATTGATTTCTTTTGAGGAAATATTATAGGCATGCCTTTGATCCAATAGTTTAAAGAAATATGCATAATACACAAGCAGAATGAGTAGAAAAATTTATGGTCAACATCATCACTTTGATTTAATAAGAGGATCAGTATATAATTTTATTCTGCCAAGAATAAAAAGGAGGTGGAGAAATGCAAAAGCATTAGGCATTCAGGAGATGTGTCTCTAATATCTGTCCATGAAACTGAGTAATTTTTAAAAACTCGATTTAACCAGCATTTTGCACATAGCTGGTGCTGGATAGTACTGACTGGTCAGTTAACTGACTTGAATAAGGCATCGCTTTGGCTGGTTTAGTCCTTATCTGTTTTCCTGTTTGCTGCCTGGCAGGTCCATCTCTTAAACTAGCTACCACCTTTAGGTTAGGCTTTTCACTTGAAAATAAACTGGCTGTCTTTCGTTTCATTTTTTGAAATGTCCTTAACATGGTTTTCTTTTTGAGCTGCAGAGATGGCAAATTGTGACCGACTTCCTGCTAAGGAACGTGGTGACTGCCCTGACAAGAGGAGGGACGTCAGTGCCGTCAACACAGGAAGGCAGAGAAGGGCAAGGCCAGCCCGCCGATTTCTTAGTGGGGATTTGCTTCATTTGTCCCCTGGCAGCTGGGCAGAACTTGTTAGCCCAAAGGAAAGTGGGAAATGACTGGGGCGGCCCCGTGCCTGTTACACTGCCCTGTCTCCTGGATTTGAGGTCCTTCTGAATTATGTGCTTGTCAGCCTGTCCACCTTTCCAGGTTCCTAGCCGACAGCATGCTAGTTAACCTCAGCTACTCTGAGGTGGCGACCCATTCTCTGAACCCATCCCCATCTCCATGCCCCACCACCCAAGACCACAATTTTATTTCAATAGGGAGTTCCCCAATTAGTTGTTAAGAGTAGCAATTAAGCCACTTCACGCCAATGCGTGCAGTAATCTTTCTAAGGGTATTTACATTTTATTCTTATTATTTTGTATTTAATAATTTTTGTTGTATTTTTCATTGCCATTTAGCCCCCTTATACTTTCTCTCCCCTGCCATCCCCACACCATTGTCCGTGTCCATGAGTCCTTTTTCCTTTTTGCTCAATCCCTCTCCCTCCTACTGCCAAACCCCTTAGCTGTCATCCTGCTCTCTATCTATGAGTCCATCTCCATTTTGCTTGTTAATTTGGTTTGTTGATTAGATTCCACATATGAGTGAAATCACATGGTATTTGTCTTTCTCTGCCTGGCTTATTTCATTTAGCATAATGTTCTCCAGGTCCATCCATACTGTCACAAAAGGTAAAATTTCCTCTTTTTTATAACTGAGTAGTATTCCATTGTGTAAATGTCCCATAGTTGTTTTATCCATTCATCTACTGATGGACACTTGGGCTGCTCCCATATCTTAGCGATTGTAAATAACGCTGCAATGAACATAGGGGTGCTTATGTTCTTTTGAAATAGTGTTTTGGGTTCCTTCAGATATATTCCCAGAAGTGGGATCGCTGGGTCAAAAGGTAGATCCATTTTTAAGAAAAAGTTTTTAAACCTAAAAATGAAGTTACAATCTAATGACAGAATTTCATATCAGTAAAGAAAGATATGTTTGAACCAGGAATCTTCCAGGTGCTTATTCAGTGGAAGTTTATTTTCATTCTTATTCTACCTAGAACTTCTGAAGAAAGAAAAACAGTTTACTGGGATAAAAGCTAATGATTTGCTTATAAACTGGTGCCATGCTTGGTCGGGTTCTGCCTGTGTCTGACAGTCTTGTCAATGGTTAAGCTGCAATGTAGTGTGCTCAGAACAATTTCAATAATTTAATTTTTCACCTTCCTTCTCTGATATGAACAGAGAAGGTAATTAATGTTGTGGACTTTGCATCAGAGAGATATTAAAGGCAGCCTCTGTCTTTTTCCAGCTGCACAGTCTTGGACGAGTTACAGAGCCTTTCTAAGTTGCCGCTTTCATATGAACTCATGCGGTTGATGTGTGTGATTCCTGCATAGGAAAACATCGTTAAAGACCCAAATATGTGCTCAAATTTAAAGCAATTTGGATTAGAATCCCACTGTTGTTATTCTAGCTGGTCAAGGTAATTCCAAATTTAATATGGAAGAAAAGGTGTAAAACATTGTCAAGAAAATTATGAAAGAAAACAAATAGTTAAGGGGAATTCGCCTTATTAAAACTTCCTATATGGCTACTACAGTCAAAATAATATGGCTATTGGCTCAAGGATCAACAAGCTGATCAGAAACAGATTCAAGTACTCTTTAAAATAAGAACTTGGTAAATGGTGATTCTTACATTTCAGTTTAGTGAGAAAAGGAAGGATTACCTCACACATAGTGTTAAAAGTAATGGCATAGTCACCTGAAAGGAAAAAAATAGATTTGTAATTTATAACACATGCAAACAGAATATTAGAATATAATTAATGAGATTAAGAATCTTGGGTGTAGGATGGCATTCATGGGCAAGATGGAAATCATTAAAAAAAAATGAAGAGACTTGACTATATAAAAATGTAAAATTTCTGAGTGGCAAAAGACACCAATACAAAGTTAAAAGAAAAATCACAGTTGAGGAAGAATATTTGCAGCATATGTGACAAAATGTTAATTTCTCTTAAGTACAATGACTCCTGTAAATGGGTAAAATACAAGAAATATAATAGAAAAATAGGTACCCAAGATGATCTAGCAATTCTCAGATGAGGGATACGAATAGCCAATAAACATCTGAAAAGATGCTATACCTAAGTGGTAGTCAGGGATATATATATTAAAGAAATAAGGAGATATTATTTTTCATGTATCAGAGAGACAGAAATTAAAAAAAACTGATCAAATCTACTTTAGCTAAAGTGTGGCAAAAACTGATGCCTCTCTTAGGCACTACTGATGAATGTGTGCTTAGCTAAAACATTTTTGAAAGTCACCTGCTAATATTAAATTTAAACGTGTATATCTTTGACCTAGAAATGCCATGTCTAGGAATCTAACTTACATAAAGAAAAGCACTGGTCTTTTAGAAAAAGCCGAGTAAAACTGCATATTGCTGCATTTAAAAAATGAACACCCCAAACCCTGGAATTACCCTGAATATCCACCAATAGGACAGATATTGACCAGATTATTATTTATTCATATTATAGAATATTATACAAATATTACATGGGTCAATAGTCATTGATTTAGAAAAATATCTGATATACTGTGAAATGATAAAAGAAAGGAGCTAAGTAATGTGTATAATATAATTGGGTTTAGTAAAAAGAAAAAATACTACATGTTTGTGTCTAAATATAAGACTATATAATGTAATTGTGGTGTGTGTGTAGGATGGAAAGACCCATAGAAAGATTTGTTTCAAAATGTTAAAAGCAGAGAAATGGGATTGGTTTGGGGGAGGAGACCATTGATTTCTTATATCTCTATATTGCTTGAATTATTATTACACAAAGTCTTCATTACTCTTATGGGTTAAATTGTGTCCCCCACAAAATTTACATGTTGAAGTCTTAACCCCCAGTTTCTCAGAACGTGAACTTACTTGAAATTAGGTGCAGATGTAATTAGTTAAGGGAAGATGAGAACATTCTAGAGTAGGTTTCTTTCTGACTGGTGTCCTTAAAATGGGGAACTTTTGACACACAGGCAGACACAGGGAGAAGACAGTCATCTACAGCCTAGGCAGGAAGCCTGGAACAGGTCCTTCCTTGACAGCCCAAGGAAGAGCGTCCAGAATTATGAGACAAATTTTTGTTGTTCAAGCCACCTGGTTGGTGGCCCTTTGTAATGGCAGCCCAAGCAAATGAAGACAATTAACTGTTGAAATTTAAAACCAATACAGTATTTCTGAAAAAGATGAAAAAGGAAAAGAACTGTATTTTATAAAGTTATTCATTCAAGAAACATATATAAATATCTATAATGTGCCAGGCATTCTATACTAATTATTTTACTTAATCGTCCAGAAATGCCAGAGAATGAGAATTAGTGTCCACATTTTACAAAGTTTAATAGCTTTTCCAGTGTCAGTGGGTGCACTGTGGCATAGGAGAATGGGTGACTTTGGCGCCTGTGCTGTACCTGCTTTGCTGTGCTAATGCTTGATCTCTTCATTGCCTGTTTCTAATCTTTAGTGAGCATTCAGGAAAAAGTTAGTTTCACCCCTCCCCATGTCTATAATGTCAACAGGAGGCACAGAACAAAAATGCCTGAATGACATTGCCCATAATAGATGATACCAAAGTGGAATGGTTTTACGCAATCTCCTTTTATTGTGTTGTATTGAAGGGAAAGGCAGTGAACGATGGTTATAGCTTTTTCTTGGTTGTACTCAACATTTCATGTTCATTTTTATCTTGCCAGTTGTCTAAGCCAGAGAGCTGAAATACAGGAAGATGGAAGAAAGGAATACTTTAGAAGTCATCTGACTTAATCATAGATAGGCTCAATGACATATTTCAGAGTTTTATCAAGGATAAGTCAAATAGAAAATAGCTGTGACCTTGTGATACAGATGTTATACTTTCCAAATCTTTTAGTGCAGGGCAGAAGGTTTCTTTGTTGCTATAACTACTTGGAAAGGGCACTTTGATCACCTTGTCTATTAATTCTAGTGACGGCAATTATGCATGCAGGATTCTATCATTTATAAACTCTTGCTCATCCTTAACAACCAGCTCAATTACCATTTCCTATCATATTCTCTCAGGTCAATTTGTTGCACCCTCTTCTTTGCATCAGTAACACATTTTTACATACAGGATATATAATGTATTCTTAATGTGCATCAGAATCTCTTACTGAATTGTAAATTCATTAGGATTTGCGACTACTCAGTCTCTATATTCAGGAGTATTTCAAAACTTGCCATGTTGGTGACCAAGAGAGCAGAGAGAATTAGAGGCATGGGGTGGGCTAGAATCGGGATTACAAAAAATCACCGTCACCATCTGCACCTAAGACTCCCTCATCATTCATCTTTCCCACGTGTACTACACCTCCAGTAGGCATGATCACAGCTCCATCATTTGCAGGCTGTTCCCTCTCCAAATGCATATCTTCTTCTCCCCATCCTTATTCTGTCTCCTCTCTCCTTGCAAAATACGGTTAGTAATAGTAGTATCAGTACCATTGCTAGTATGTAATAGCTAACACACAACATTTATTGTGTCAGGCACTTCTAAGTGCTTTACATATACTACACCAGTTAATTCTTAAAGCAAATATCATAGATAAGTGGTGTTATTATTCCCATTTAATAGATGATAAAACTAAAGCACAAAGAGATTAATTTGCCTGAGGTCACATAGCTCATAAGTGGTAGAGCCATAATTCAACCCAGGCAATCTGGTTCCAGAGCCTGTGCTCGAAACCACTATGTCCTCTTAACCAAGGAAATCACAACTGCAATTGACAGTGTGGTAGAAAAAGGGATTTTAAAACAAGATTTTTAATATATATATTTAATTTTATTTAAAATTAAAATATATAATTATAAAATTATAATTTTATAGTTATACTATAGTATAGTATAGTTATAAAATTAAAACATAATGAATGTCTCATTTAGTTTTCAAACCTTAGTGGCCAATGTTTTTCTTTGAAAATTAGTCTGCTGATTCAAGTCCTTTGTAGTTCGTTTTGCATTATCTTTGTCCTTTTTTCATCATTCTACAATTTCTAGTTTTGATTTCCCTAACGGGGAAGATAAACTTTTGTGCACCTGCGAAGTAACCTGAGGGAAAAATCCATCTAGATGTTTACAATTTCCCCCCAGTTATTCATAGGTGTTTTGCCTATACCTAATGCAAAAACAATTTCAGTTTTTTCATGGTGACTAATTTATAGAGACTTTCCAGGCATTTGTTGTTGTTGTTTTTTTTCATTTTCTAAATTATATTTTATTATGGTATTACAGTTATCCCAATTTTTCCCCTTTGCCCCCCTCCACTCAGCACTCCCTCAACCCCACACTCCTTAGGCAATCCCCACACCATTATTCCTGTTCATGGGTCATGCATATAAGTTCTTTGGCTACTCCATTTCCTATACTGAACTTTACATCCCCATGGCTATTCTGTAACTACCTATTTGTACTCCTTTTCCTCTCATTTCATCACCCATTCCCCTAATCCCTCCCATCTGGCAACCATCAAAATGGTCTCTATATCCATGATTCTGTCTCTATGCTTATTGTTTTCTCAGTTTGTTTTTTAGATTCAGTTGTTGATTGATACGTATTTATTGCCATTTCATTGTTCATAGTTTTTATCTTCTTTTTCTTAAATAAATTCCTTTAACATTTCATCTAATAATAGTTTTGTAATGATGAACTCCTTTAGTTTTTTTCTTGTCTGAGAATCTTTTTATCTGCCCTTCGATTCTAAATGATGTCTTTGCTGGGTAGAACAATCTTGGTTGTAGGTCCCTGCTTTCCATGGCTTTGAATATTTCTTGCCAATCCCTTCTAGTCTACAAAGTTTCTTTGAAGAAATCAGCTGACAGTCTTCTGGGAACTCCCATGCAAGGAACTAACTTCTTTTTTCTTACTGCTTTTAAGATTCTTTATCTTTAACCTTTGGCATTTTAATTGTATCTTGGAGTGGGCCTCTTCACATCCATCTTGTTTGGGATTCTCTGCACTTCCTGGACTTGCATGTCTGTTTCCTTCACCAAATTAGGGAAGTTTTCTTTCATTATTTTTTCAAATAGAGTTCCAATTCATTGTTCCTTCTCTTTTCCCTCTGGCAACCCTATGATGCAAATGTTGGAATCCTCAAAGTTGTCGCAGAGGCTGCTTACACTATTCTCTTTTTTTTGGATTCTTTTTTCTTCTTGTTGTTCTGCATGGTTGTTTTTTGCTTCCTTATGTTACAAACCATTGATGTGATTCTCAGAGCCATTCACTCTACTGTTGTTTCTCTATAAATTGTTCTTAATTTCAATTCATGTATCCTCCATTTCTGACTATATCTTTTTTATGCTGTTGAGGTCCTCATTAAGTTCCTTGATCATCCCAATAAACAGTGTTTTGAACTCTGTATCTGATAAATTGCTTATCTCCATTTTGTTTAACTCTTTTCTAGAGTTTTGCTCTGTTCTTTCATTTAGGCCATGTTTCTGTCTCCTCATTTTGGTAGCCTCCTTGTGTTTGTTTCTATGTATTAGGTAGCACTGCTTTGACTCTGTGTCTTGGTAGCATGGCCTAATTTAATAGGTGTCTTGTAGAGTCCAGTGGCACAGCCTCCCCTATCACCCAAGCTGGGTACTCAAGGTGCACCCTTTTGGTGGACTGAGTACACCCTCTTCTTGTAGTTGAGCCTTGGTTGCTATTGGTAGATAAATAGGAGGGATTTACCCAGGCCAGTCAGCTGCAAGGACTGGCAGTGACTACTGACCACCAGCCTCCCTCCTCCGTGGAGGATTAACTGGGCAGGAGCAGAATGGTGGTGCTCCCACATGGTCTGTAGTTGTCCACTGGATGTGCAGACTCTGGGGTTTCCTGGGTGGTGCAAGCCAAGTTCAGCCCCCACCTGTGTTCTTCCCCAGGCCACCCTGCATGTGCAATAAAGCAATCTGAGATGGTTGCTACTTGTGCTGAGCTTGGAGATTTCCAGGTGAAGTCAAGCTGTGGAGTAGGCTGGCTACTGCTAGTGCTGTGCCTCGTGCCACTTAGCAAGAGGTACAGGGGTTTGGGGGCTCACTGAGGTCAGATGTTGCTTGTTTGAGAGGGTTTAGGAAGTTGTGAAGCATAAACCAAGATGAGCCGTTCATACAGAAAAGTCACTATTAACAGTTTGGGTAGGTCTGTAAGTTGGGTGGGATGGAGTCTCAGGGGATCTCTAGGGTGGGGCAAATGGTGTTAGCCAGGTTGATGGAATCTGAGATATGCCACTCACCTGCAAGCAATGTGGATCTGTGGGGAGAGGGCTCAGAAAAGGGAAAATGACCTCTGCCTGCCTTTCTATCTGGGAGACTGCTGTCCCCCAGCTCTTGCCTTGATGCCAGACACTTCAGTTCCTTCCTGTATGCCACTGGTGCCTTTAAAACTGCTATTCCAGCACCGGAGCTTAGAGGGAGTGAGTCTTAGTAAGTCAGTGTGTGGGTTCTTTAAGAGGAACCACTTGGGACTCCAGAGGTTTCTCCCACTGACTCAATCCCTGCTAGTTTTTGCTGCCAGAAGTTATGGAGACTTATTTTCCTGGCACTGAATCCCTGGGCTTCAGTGGGGGTGGGGGTGCACCTGGTGTGGGGCTGGGACTCCTCACTCCCATGATATCCCTCCCAAATTTTACCCACCACACATGGATGTGGGACAAACCCATTCCGTGTCTCCAGCCCTCATACCAGTCTGGATGAATGTGGTTTCTTTAATTCCATAGTTGTCAGACTTCCATTCAACTAGATTTCTGATGTTTCTGGGTGATGGATGTTCTAAAGTTTAGTTGTAATTTTGATGTAGTTGTGTGAGGAGGTGAGCCATGTTTACCTGTGCTACCAGCTTGACTGGAAGTCCAGCATTTGTTTTAATAGATGAACAATTCTCTTTCTTTCATGGTGAGATAGAATTGGTTTACATAATATTTAATTTGATTGTGTAATTACTATAAATATAGTGGTATAAACACTGGAGAATCAATGCCTCTAACTCTTGACAAGCACACAGGTCACCAGGGGAGAGGGAAAGCCTGGAGCCTTTGAGAGTGTGGTTACTATAACCGGCAACCAGTGGCCATGGTCATCACACAGTATGTTTATAAAGGGGACTGGAGTATCAGTTAACCTGGTGTTAAGTGGAGTTGATTAAACAAGTGCTAATGTATTTTATGTCTTTTGAGGCCTCACTCAGCTACCCCCTCTGCTGCAAGGCTTCTCTGGTTATCACCTCATATAAGTGGAATCCCACGCTATTAATTTTTTTGTGATTGGCTTATTTCACTTGATGTTATTGTCCTCAAGCGTCATCTGTGTCATAGTATATGTTGGAGTTTCCTTCTTTATTGAGGCTGAATAATATTCCACTATATGTATGTATCACATTGTGCTTATCCATTCATCTGTACAGGGACATCTGGTTTGCTTCCATGTTTTAGCTATTGTGAATAATGCTGCTATGAATATGTGTGCACAACTATCTCTTTGAGACCCTTCTTTCAATTTTTTGGTATTAAATGTAATTTTTTTTAAAGGTAGCTCATTCTCACTAGAATGTGAACTGAATTTTACGTCTTTACTGGATAGCACATTTCCTAGTAATTTAGTAAATTAGTAAAGACATGTAGTAATTTAGTAGAGGCTTATTAAATAACACATACTCAATAGATCATTGGAGGTTTTATCTAAGACCTAGATTTATTATTCTAATTACATGGAATTTGTCTCCTGACAACTACTCAAAACCAAAGTGAAGTTGCTTTGTGAACCTTACGTGATTCTTGTCCTAAAACACTATGATTTTATCACTCAGATTTCCTTTCCTCCTTTCTCTCATCTTCCACAGGTAATTATACCACAGGTTTTCTCCCTAAAACAATGAGGTCTCTTTCGTTTTCTAACTGTAGATTCTTATATTTAAATTCTAGGTGCCAGAATTTTCCTAGGAAGCCACAGATACCTATTAATTCTTGATGTCTGTTCACAAAGGAGTCTAGGTCTTTAGAATAAAACACAAAATATCATATTTTTACTGAGTTTGATGCAGACCTTTTGGATAGCTACTGCGTGTTCATGTCAGCTAACATCATCATTACTGTCACTAAACGATTCAAATTCCAACAGTTTAAAAGACCACGTGAGACTTCTGTAGGGAGGGCATGCATTTTAACTTTTTTAAAAAAGAAATGCTTTGAAGCCATTGGCATAGGCACACCACAAATATTTAGTGAAGAAACATTTTAATAGAGAAAGGAAACCGCACTTTGACGAGGTTGATCACTGTCAGGGGCTGTTTCAGCTAAACTGCTGACCCAGTGAAATCTATGTTATTAGTGAAGTGTTATTAGTAACCCTTTCAATAGGATGAGTCCTACATTTTTTCCTCCTTCACTGTTATTATAGGGAAACTGTATACTTTTGGCTTCAGTCACAAGATGTTAGCTTTATTTTTACAATGACTTCCTTTATGTACTTCTCTTACAGGTATAATCTACAAGTGATAATTTGTGAGAAATAGGCTAACAGAATGGAAAAGGAAAAGACCATAAAAAGAAAAAATATGGTAGCCTTATATTTACGAGAAGTCATCACCAAGAAAACCAATTTTCTTATTTCTTTTTCTTTTTTGCATTTAGATTGTGGTTGCCTTGCTGCTTTTTTTCCATTTTAGTTTAATTGGGCTAGCACAACACCCTTATCTTTATAACTTCACATTTTATTATTTAGTAAATAACATTATCATACAAACATGTTTGTAAGGGTAAAGGTCTGATTTTGATAATGTGCTGATGGCCTCAGTTAAGGAAACAAGTTGTGTTGGACAACAGAGGGTGAGAAAGACCTTTGCAGAACTCCCTCACGTTCTCCCTACAGAAAACTGAAGAGGTCTGTCTGCAAATAGCCTTAATTTCTTCACTCTCAAACTAAAATCATGTCAGAAGATTTCCTCTGTTTTAATTGCAAACATACCAGTCTAGAAAACAGTAGTATTTTATGGTTTTTGTCAGAAGTATCCCAGGGCAACGGCAAACTAGGTCATTTTCCTGCATTCCTTGCGTTACCTCCTAGCTGATGCTGCCATTCCCACCCCTAAATACATACACACACTGCCCTGCAGAGGAAAAAGGAGAGGAGTATTTATTTACAGAGCTCACGTTTGAGTTGGAAGATGGACAGTAAAAAATTAATACATAACATATGTCAGGTAGGAATAAGTACTCCGAAGAAAATTAAATCTGAAAGAGGGACTAGAGGATCATAAGGACATACATGTGTCTAGGTGGGTACTGATGTGTGCTTGTGTGTGTGTGCTTATGCATGTGCATATGTGCACTTCTGCACATGTGTGTTGGGAGTATCTAATAAGGTGACATTTGAATCAAAGCCTGAAAGAATGAAAGGAGAGAGGTCTTCAATGCCACCCTTAGGCTTGAGCGGGAGGGCAGCTTTCCTGGGCTCTGCTTGTGAGAGGGACGCACATTTTACAAATACACAAAAACAAATTTACTCCAGGACACATGGATGCTCTGTTACCCGGGGTCTGGCACTGAGTGCTGGCGCAGCTAACAAGTGACCCTAAATGTCTCTTCTCGTGAATAAAGCTGCTCAGGCCCCAGGGAAGCTCTTGTCAGGAATCTCTTGTGCCGTGACCTCAAAACAAAGGGCCATGGTGTCCCAGTGCTGTAGGGGTGAGTGAGCTGTGCTGCAGTGCGTTTGGAGGGGACTGGAGGAACAAAGGAGCAAGGTAAAAGAAATATTAATTGAATTGTCAATTTTTCCCCTGAGAAAAGAATATATTCTTGCATAATGAAAAATCATTTTCCATTAGTGCAAAATGTCTGTTTACTTCCTTCTCCTCATGTTCTGATTTATGGTTTTAGAGATATAAATTAATTCAATTTTTTACATTGACAATTATATGGACTTTGAACACTAGAATTGTGGATTGTTTCATATGTATACAAATATTCAGTACACTGAAGTAAATTTTCCAAAAAGAAATAAAATTCATCTTTAAGGAATTTTATTAAAACTTTGATATTAACTGGTTTATATTTTGCCTTTTAGTTTTACTACATAAGTGAAATTTTTATGACTTCTTTGAAAACATGAAAAATAACTTTAACTTATAAATGCTGAATTTAACTTTTTCATTAAAATATGTTCAAATTTTATTTATAATGAAATATAATGAGTATATTAACATTTTATTTTTTAATCCTTTAGATCAATATTATCAGTAAGAGACATTATGTAAAATATCTTGATTATAAAAATAGTGATCTTACTGAAATGGGGATAGAAAAAAGTTTAAGAAATTAAAACATAATATATGAATTATGTTAAGTATTTTTACTCATTTAACATTGCTGTTTTAGCAACAGAACACCTAGACATGTACAAAATTATTAAATTTAGTAATCTTCTATATTTTGTCTACTATATCATATAATAACCAGAGCTTTACACTAAAAAAATTACCACCATGAGAGTCTATTCGTCAAGGTAAGAGAAGAGAATACATTTTATTAATCAGTTTGTTGTTTTGTCTTATCATTTTAAACATATGATGCATAGCCCTTATTTTCACTTTTGCCATGGGCTCTTGAAAAGTGAGGGGTGGTCTAGAACCCTGCAAAAATCTCAGCAAAGAATATTCTGGGCTGAAGGAAGAGCAAGTACAAAAGCCTAATGTGAAAACAAGAGTGGCATCTCTAGGATCAGCAAAAAGGCCCGTTTGAGGCTAGACTGGAGCGAGCCCAAGGTGCAATAGCAGGAAACAAATGAGAGGGGCAGGCAGGGGCCAAATAATCTAGGTGTGCCATCATCAGAAATTCACCACTGCCAAAACTTGGAAGCAACCAAGATGTCTTTTGGTAGGTGAGTGGCTATATACACCATGATACACACAGACAATGGAATATTACTCAATGCTAAAAAGGAATGAGATATCAAGCTAGGAAAAGACAAGGAGGAAACTTATATTCATATTACTAAGTGAAACAAGGCAACCTGAAAAGGTTCCATACTATATAATTCCAACTATATGACATTCTGGGAAAGGCAAACTGAGGAGACAGCAGAAAGATCAGTGGTTTCCAGGGGCTAACAGGTCAGAAGAATGAGCAGGTGGAACACAGAATGCCTTAAGGGTAGTGAAACTATTCTGTATGATACTATAATAGTGAGTACCAGTTATTATATACTTATTAAAACCCATAGAATGTACAACACCAAGAGTGGACTTTGGGTCACTATCATGTGTCAGTCTAAGTTCAACTGTAACAAGCGTACAACTCTGGTGTGCGATGTTGATAGTGGAAGAGGCTGTCAGTGCGTGGGGGAAGAAAGGATATATGGGAACTCTCTGTACTTTCTGCTCAGTTTTGCTGTGAATCTAAAAATGCTCTAAAAAATAAAGTATTTTTTTGAAATCATCTTTTTGGGTATCACTGTCCTGCATTTCCTAATGTTCAGTGTGTTGAAACAATTGTTTCAAATACATAGATGTACATGTATATGTATGGTAAAGGGTAAATCTTGGAAGTATCTCTTTTCTAACATCTGTTGGTCTCATTTTTAAACTTATATCAGAAGAAATGAATTACGCATGCATTTTTAGTGTAACAACTATACCTTAGTATGTTTAAGCTGGGGAGTATAAATATAAATTCCTTTAAGAGCTGGTAATTTTAGGGGAATATTTAGAAACAGTTCACTCACAGGCTTCATGTCCATTTTCTAAAGCAGCAGCCTGCAGTATCACCCGAACCTCTCAGGTGCTACCACCATACTACCCAGGTCCAATGCCTTCAGGCCCCCTGAATCTCCACTGTTCTTTTACATCCAACTTTGATCAAGCCTGTATTCTCTTTTGGTTCAGACAGGGTCTGCTCTGGACTATGTCCTGCTCTTTACTACTACCTACTGGTGAGGTCATGGATATCACTGTGTCTGAATTTTAATGGGCCTTTTCTAAATGATGTTTTAATGCACAGCAATGACTCTGGTGATAAAAATTCTAGGTACTCTGGCAGGCTGGTGAGATTTTTAGGTAGGTCAGAGCTTCTACGTTTCTGTATCACACATATTTGGCTGGCTCCTAGCATCACTTCTTCAGGGCCAACCCCATCAACAGGTGAGTGCTTTTAACGTTCCTTTGTTAATAAAATTTTATTGGTTTCAATTTTTAAATTTCGATGTGTTTCCTTTAGCAACAAGTATAAGTGAAATAACTGTCATTATTTCCATTCCTATTAGTTGAAGAGACTAGTCAAAGAGAAATGATGACACTTGACCATGGAACTTAGAGTGCAGAAGCATTTGTTTTGTTTTTTTTCTAAATGTCCTTGTTTTGTGCACTTAAATATTGAAACTAGTTTTCTAAAACCTGTAAGGTGTTTCATCTATTTGAATCTGGTCTAATTTTATAGATATGAAAGTGATATTCTAGTAACCTCTGAATTAGTGGATGGAGCAGGCTCCTGGAATTCAAATCAATAATGCAAAATTAGCAGTTAATAATCTGCTGAAAGTTCATGACAGTACATGTTAGCTCACTGATTTGGCAATATACTGCCTGAATTTCATGAATAAATCTTCTACTTTCATGATAATCAAGTCATAGAAAAAAGAGGAACTGGTAAGTAATGAATAATATTTCATACATAAATGTTATCATATATTACATATGCTCATATATATAACATATATGAATAACATTTCATTAGTATGTAGTCTGTCTGGAATAAAATCCAGCCGTTGTTAATATAATGAGAATGGTTTGCATGACATTGATGCAACCTGGCAGCCAAGGAGAATGGGCTGGAATGCACATGTGTGAACAATGACAACTTCACTGTACTAGTCAGTGGGGGTGGCAGATGACATTGAGTGAGCATGTGTACTATGTGGCTGTTGCATTCAAAAGAACTGAGCGAATAGAGCAATGAATCTGCGTCAAATTGTGTTAACCTTGAACATTCCTCTGCAGGAAACTATTCAGATGATTCAGAAGGCTGCAGCTACGGGCAACTGGTGATTGGCAGCTTCATCACAACATGTCAACTCATGCATCACATGTCATGCATGAGTGTCATGCATCATGCATCATGCAGAGTTTTTTGGTGAAACATCAAATCACCCAGGTCACTCAACCCCCTTACATCCCAGGTTTGGTGCCCTGAGACTTCTGGCTTTTCCCAAAACTGAAATCACCTTTGCAAGGGAAGAGATTTCAGACTATCCATGAGATTCAGGAAAATACGACAGGGCAGCTGATGGCGACTGGGAGAACTGTGTGAGGTCCCAACGTGCTTACTTTGAAGGGGACTGTGGTGTCATTGTTCTGTGTACAATGTTTCACATATCTTGTATCCTCTTCAATAAATGTCTCTATTTTTCACATTATATGGCTAGATACCTTCTGGACACACCTCGTATATCCATGAGACATGGAGTGTATAAACAATACTGTGGCTTTATCTTTGGTGTTAGGAACAGAAACATAAAACAGTAGAAGTAAAGATAGAGTCTTTGTCCTCAAATAATTTATAACCCAACTAAGTCAATTCCAAAGAAAAGTATTTAACCCAGAAGGTGAACAAGCACAAATATTTTTACTGGTGCATACCCTCACATCTTACCCATGTGAGAGAATGATGACGCTTTTAATGTTAACTTACCAACAAGACCATGAGGCACAGTGCTTTCAGACCCCAAGTCTGTGGCTTACATTGCATCACTTGAACTGAAGTTCACTGTAATAACAGACTAGGCTTATCCTGATGAGCCAACAACTACATGGATAAGGAGTCTGATGAAAGAGTCCCGTATTTACACAAGTGGTTCTGTTCATGACATCATGCTTAGTGTGGTTATGTTTCACTCATTTCAAAGCAAGAAACATCTGTCCTATCCTAAAGGAACCAGAGCAGTAGAGAAGAAAAATCTTTCTGTTTTATTTAGAGAAAATGTACATTTCAGTGCATAAACTGCAAAATCAATATGAAGGGCACAATACACTTCTATTATATGAGTATTAGATGCTGACAGTATCCTGATTATTTCTCTCGGCAAGAGATTTTCAATATCTAAAAGAAATTATAGGTAGTCCCCATAGCTGTATAACTTTCTATTTTAATTTATTATTTTCTGTTGGAAAACAAATTTGTGTATGGTAATCTACTGATGCGTTACAGGGTTATTTCATACTTTTTCAAAGTCCTGCAATGATGACATTGATATAGTGCCACTACTCTCTTATAACCTTTGTATATTATTTAAGTGTAACAAATACTTCATTCATTGCTTGCCCTAAACTTTGCATTTGGTGACATTCTTGCTGCTGTGTTAATATCAGGTCTATTAAGCTGGACCTCATGGTCCATTACCCTTTCTTTAGATTTGACCCCATGAAGTTTAGGGGTCTTGAGCACAGTGTGAAAAAGCAAAAGGTTTCACTCTCACCCACAGAGCTCATTAGGACTTTATAGAAACACAATAAATACTCACACAGTACTAACATTGCACTGAGGGATGCTCACCAGACACACAGCCTGGTGTCGGGAGGTGCCCATTGTTCCCTTTATCCAGGCCTGCACACTGATTAGCCTGCTCACTGGAGAGAGTGCTCGTTTGTAATCTGGCATCTTTTTCTTTGCAGGAAAGACTCTCTTACTCAGGTCCTAGCTTTGTGAGAATTTTTCTGCCTTCCTGTGTCCTGATACATGTTTTAATACATCCACTTAAAATTTGGATTGCATAATTTAAATCAACTTCCACAGTTAATGAAAGACTTCCGAAGAGAACTGCTGATAGTGTTTGAACTGGAGGTCTTTGTTCTCTCATAAATGATGCTGTAATTCATTAATCCCATTTGCCTTATTAAATGCAGTTTTATAATGCAGGTAAGTGTCATTGGATGGATTTGGGGAGACCTACCACAAGGAGGGCTACTTTTAATTTTAAAGTCTAATGTGCATTAACTCTGATATACTTTCTAATATTTTACAATTTTATAGTAAAGACTTATGTCATTACATAAACCACCACTTGATTATGTCATTATTTATTATGCCCCATGACTTCCAGGGCCTTGCAGGCAGCATAAAATGGGATTTCTATCCTGAAATAGAAGCAGCTTGTTATTGTGCAGTCCTTTTCTCGAGGGATGGCTTTTATGAGGTATGCTTGGAGACTCCAAATCTACTATTCAAATTAATCAGGTTTTTGGGGGCAGAATGACACTGGAAACTCCTCCAAACTCTTCTCCCTTTTCTGCTCTGCAAATTACTTAAGTAAACACTGGATTATACAAAACAAAAGGGTTTTTCCACTCATGTCCATCAAGTGTTGATGATTTTCGTTTTGGTTCTAAAACAAGAAAATGAAGGGATAATTTTATTTTACAAAGTTTGGATAAACCACCTCACTGTATAACTTTCTAAAAAAATTTTCAGTAGAGGCTTGGGAAAAATACTGGCAAGTCAACAATTTCCAATCCAAGACCATGTGATAAGACTCAAATTTAAGCCATACTTACCATCTTCATTTACCAACCAGCTACTACCCTTTAAGGAGAAAAGTGACTTAGAATACTCGCTATTCTTTTCTTTGGCAAATGCTTTTAACATGTGTTAAGCGCTCTGCTATTCATATTATAGATACAAAAATGGATAAGACTTCTCTAGGAATCAACAGCCTGGCGCAATAGACTCAACCAGCCCCCACGCAACAAAGCAACAGGAACCATTAATGGAGGCTGGACCGGAGAAGGGGAGAGACGGGGGAGAACTAAACTTTGATGGAGGAGACTTTTCCCAGGCAGTTAGTGGAGGAAAGGTATTCTAAACAGATGGCACAGCATGAGGAAAGACATCAGGTATAGAAGTTCATGGTATATTTAGTGAATAGCTTGTATGGTATGCCTGAAGCAGAAAGCTAGAATTTGGAGAACTGTTGAGAAATGTGCTTGAAAAGTAATTTGATGCTAGAGTATCAAGGGCTCTGGAGAGTAAACAAAGAAGGAATCTGATATTTCTTCCAGTGACAATGAAGGGTTTTAAGGATCCATTGAAGGTAGTGAAAGAAATCACTACTATGATCAGATCGGTGCTTCAGGAAGTTAATTAATGGCGAGGTGGAGGACAATTTGGAGGAGTAATTCATTCATGGAGGTTATCGCAAGTATCCATGTAGGCAATCCATGATGGCTTAACCTAGGAAAGTGGGAAAGGACAAGTAATAACGTATTTAAGAAACACTTAGGAGGTAGAATAAATACAACTTAATGATAAACTGCATATGCAGTTGAAGTGAGGGATAAGATAGGATAGAGGTAAGCCTGTCATCTTTAGACTGAGTGACTGTAAACAGTGATTCCAAAGAGCAGGTTTTGTGAAGAATATGAGGTCTGTCCAGGAAAAGCCCAACCATTGTTGACATAATGGGGTATCATTGTCCTATGTACAAATGTTTCTTTTATCTTGTGTCTTTTTCAATAAATGTCTCCATTTTTCATATTACGTGGCCACAGATACCATATTTTGCCATGTATAATGTGCACCCATGTTTTTGGCCCAAACTTTCAGGAAAAAAATCTTTTGTTTTAATTTTTACTATTAATTTAATACTATCTACATAAAATCCACGCCCTTATTTTTCTCTCAAAAATTTGGGCAAAATAGTGCACATTAGACACGGCAAAATACGGTACCTTCTGGACAGGCCTTGTATAGTAAGTTTGGTTTTAGACAAGCTGAGTTGGAGACACGAAGTGAGGAAGGTTATTGAAAATATGAATCTAGAATTCAGAAAAAATGTCGAGTGGAATTTAGGGATCATCTTCACAGGAAAGTGGAAGGAAAGTGGAAGCCATAGGCACAGGTGAAGTCATTGAGGGGGGTTGCTGCAGGAAAAAACAAGACATTTCCCGTTGCACTCCATCTCCCAATGATTTAGATGAGATGCCATGTTGAGAAATAATTTAAGGCCTCCTTCAGGCATAGTGGGAAAGGGTGCCATGAACGATGACTAGTACCTACCATTGGCTCCAGAGAAGGGAGAGATTGCATCTGTGTCAGGTGTTAGCCATTCCTGGTAACGGAAGAGATGCAAGAACAAACCTGTGGAAATCACCAGTCCTTAAGGGATGCTGGTAAAGTTGTGCTGGCCAAAGAGAGTAAGGGTAAATGAGCCCAGATACAGTACTGAAAGAAAATGAGTCAAGCCATAGTACCTTAGTTCCGTAGCTCAGATATCATTGTCAATAAATATTCGTAGGAGGAATGAATGAGTGAATAAAGTCATGCTGACAACTGTACTGCAATTGGAGCAACATAAAAAGCCAGCAGCATGACTCCTAACCACAGTGACAACAACACCCCCAGGTACTTTAGGTTAAAGAAATTAATGCTTTGGCTATTTTCTTCATAAGAGCATGCTATTTTTCCTACTTTGTACATAAATATAGAAATTATTCTAGAATACAATCATTTGGAATATTAGGGTTGATGCTGAAAAAAAATTTAAAAACAATAACAGAAGAAAAGTTTGTATGATTCGATGTAGAAAATTTAACTGATAAATTAAGTGTAGAAAAATAATGGCTAAAGGGAAGAAAATGTAAATAAAGAAAGGGTACTCTTCAGGAGGTATTTTGAGAAATGTGAGCTGAATTTTTCCTTTTACACCCTAAAAGACAAACTCTTTTAAGAATAAAAAGGGAGAAGATGCTCCAATCAAATATGCCTAGCTCATTTGTATGTGGAATTTAAAAAATCAAAACAAACAAGTAAAACAAAACAAAAAAAACAGACTCATAGAAGCAAGAAACAAACTGGTGGTTGCTGGAGGGAAGGTGGGTGGAGGGATAGGTGACAAAGATGAATGGGAATGTAGCCAAAAATAGTGTGATAAGTGGTTACAAGTGGTTACTAGAGTTGGTGTGGTGTTCACATTGCAGAGAATATAAATGTCAAATCATTATGCTGTACACCTGAAACTAATATAATACATATTCCAACTATACTTTAATAAAAACATCATCCCCAAAAAACCCACTTCTAGCTTGCAGTGGGCAGGTAAACACCACTATTCTACTATTAAGGTATTTGAAAAAACTTCTTTGTCTTTTAAATTAGAGTCTAATATGAGTAATAAGTAAGTATTCACCCATTCAACACTTTTTCCTGAATATCAGACCTGCATACAACCCCAGTTGACCTGTCATGGGTATTGCAGGGTAAACGAAAGAATGAGGAGGACTTAGAAACAACTGTAATGTAGTTGCTACCACAAGAAGACAACCTTTTGGGATTCTATTATGTTTGTTGGGTGGTGGTAGGGCATGGGGAACAAGTACCAACCAAACATACTAATAACTAGGATATGCAGCAATTATAACAAACATGGTGAGGTACCATCCAAACAAGGTAGGAGCCATATCTTTCTTCTTTGGGAGAAAGAAGAACCAGCAAAACATCTCTGGAAGGCTTTCCAGAACTTTCCGAAGAAGAAGAGAAAGATAGCAAAGCCTCTTTAGAGATGGTAGAATTTGCACTGAGCCTTAAAGGAAAAATATATAAAATTTTAGTTAGTGGGCAGCAGGAGGTAAAGTAAGGCAAGTAACTTGATCATGGCAATGAAAGAAGTTTGGCAATTTCTGGAGGAGGGAATGAGCCAATTGAGCCATAGAAGACACTCAAGGACTCTAGCTAGTCTCTGGCTGTTCTTCACCACACCATCTTACTTAGACTCACCCTTCTGCATCCTTTGGCTCTGGGTCAGGCAATGGCTGCTTGGGCTCCAGCCAAAGGAGAAAGGGGTGTGAAGATTCCCCCACCCCCAGCTTCCGTGTTGCTTCTCTCTCTTGTACTTCATAAGCTTCATATGCTCTGAGGTGATGCCAGCACAAGGTTTGCAAGCCAGCTTCCCTCAGCTGTTGGAAGGAGAATTTACTGATGTAAGTCTGAAAACCTCAGAGGACCTGAAACAGAAGAACACTCACTAACACGGGAAGGCAGGAATTAGTTATCCAACATATGCTGGGGGAGGAACTCCAGTATTTCTGATCTTTCATGGCTTTCAGGGTTGGAAAATGTGATTTGTCTTTGGATGAAGGTTTCTCTTTTTTTCCTGGAAAGGGCAGTTTTTTTGGGTAAGTTTTCTAATCATGCAGATGTGATGTGCCCTACTTATTGTTCAAGGGGCAGCCCTGAACTAGTAATCGACACTTAGCTGTTTCTAACTGAGGGGCAGAGTAGCCTTGCCATGTTTAAATGCTGGACTATTTTCCTTTTCCCAGAATTTTGTATAAGCTTCTTGAGGACAACATCTATATTTTTTGCTTCTTTATATCTGCTACACTTTATTTTGCTTAATAGATTATGTTGTGTTGATTGGCCATCTACTTTACTCAGTCATTTAAATACATAACATTGAAATAGAGAAAGCTCAGAGAAAGATTTTCATTATCCCTTGGGCCTTTTAATGGTTTAAATAAAACTTATTTTTAAAAGTATAAAATTAATACATACTTCACAACAGTCAAAAGGTGGGAACAACCCAAATGTCCATCAATGGACAAATGGATAAACAAAATGGAATCTCCATAAAATGAAATATTATCAGCCACAAAAGGGTATGACTTTCTGACACATGCTACAACATGGCTGAATCTTAAAAACATCATGCTAAATGAAATGAGCCAGACACAAAAGGCCACATCTTATATAATTCCCTGTATGTGAAATGTCCAGAATAGGCAAATCTGTAGAGACAGAAAGCTGATTAGTGGTTGCTAGGTGCTGGAGGGGAATGGGGATTGGGAAATGAAAGCTTAATACGTACAGAGTTTTCTCCTTGAGGTGATGAAGCAGCTCTGGAACTAGATAGCTGTGATGGCTGCACAACATTGTAGGTGAATTTAATACCATTGAATTGTACACTTTAAAATGATTAAAATGATAAATTTTATGTTATGTTTTACTACAATGAAAAATAAATTTTAAAAGTTAATTTGTGCTCACTGTGGGAAATATACCCCCTACTAAATTAAATTCTTTGAGAGTTAGGGTGGTCAGATAAAATATTACTTATATTAAGATATTATTCATTGTTTATCTAAGATTTACATGTAATTGGATGCTTATTTTTATTTGCTCAATTAGGCAAACCTACTGGGAGTGGAAATTTTGTTTTTGTCATTGCTAAAGCACTTTAGACACTTAGGACGGTGTGTGTCTGGACTGTGGCAGTAGGTCTTTAACAAATATTTGTTACATGAATATGAATCCAAAAAGACAAAAAAAAAAATAGAAACCAAGTTATAGAAAAAGAAACTAAAATTATTTATCAATTCACCAACCCAAAAAATTACTTATAGAATTTTTGGCTATTTTTATATAGGGCCTTTTTCGTATGCATTTTCTTTTCTTGGTTGTTATCATTACTGTAGGCCAACTGTATAACCTACTTTTTCTTGTGGCTTTCAGGATTCTGTTCTTCTTTAAGCTTTGCCATTTTAATTATGATATGTCTTGGTGTAGGCCTCTTTGGGTCTATCTTGTTTGGGACTCTCTGCACTTCCCAGACTTATGTGTCTTTTTCCTTCAACAAATTATGGAAGTTTTCAGTCATTATTTCTTCAAATAGGTTCTCAATCCCTTGTTCACTCTCTTCTCCATTTGGTATTCCCATGATGCAGATGCTGTTGTGTTTTATGTTGTTCCAAAGATTCCTTAAACTCTCTTCATTTTTTTAAATTCCTTTTTGCTGCTCTGCTTGGGTGTTTTTTCCCTACCATGTCTTCCAAATTGCTGATTTGATCCTTTGTTTCATCTAACCTATTTATTCCTTCCAGTATATTGCTTATTTCAGATATTGCACCCTTTATTTCTGACTGGTCCTTTTTTATGGTTTCTATGTCTTTTTTCATGTTGTATCCTTATAATCATTACTCTAAACTCCATATCTGATAAATTGCTTGCCTCCAGTTTAGTTCTTCTGGAGAATTCTCTTGTTCCTTCATTTGGAGCCTGTGTCTTTGTCTTCCCATTCTGGCTGCTGCTTTGTATTTGTTTCTATATATTAGGTAGATCTACAAAGACTCTGGTGTGGTCCTATGTCAGACACTGCCTGTGACTGGCCCTGAGCAACCTGTTTGGAGTTACCAGTGATCCACAGAATGTGACTCCCTCTGCTTGGCCTGGATATATGCAGACAGAACCAAGCTATGCACCAAAGCCAACTTTTACCAGCACTGAGCCCCAGGGAGGGTCAGCTGTAGTCTCATATTTCTCAGAGATCCTCCTTTGCTGTTAGGCTTAATGACTGAAGTAACCTCCAGCTGTACTCAGTAGCCTGGCTTAAACTCCACAGGGTGAGGTGAGAGAGATTCCTGCAGGTGGGGCTATTGGTTCCCTTCAGGCTGATGCCACTTGGAGGGGACTGCTCTGCCTGAGAGAAATGGCCTCTGCAGTGTGGGAAATTACTCAGCATAGGGATCCTTATGGTTGTTCCTTCAGTTCTCTTCCCAGAGCCACCAGCCCTAGACTCTCAGAGCGGCTCTCATACACTCTGTCCTCCTTCTGCTGGATCCCAGGGTAAGTGACTGCAAATTTTGTGTGTTGGCCCATTAAAAGGCTTTCTGTGTATCCAGCCATCTCTCCCTGGTGGATAGAATCCCTGTGGCTTTTTACGGCGGGATGTTATTTGGGTTCCTTTCCTAGTTCTGATGCTCTAAGCTGGGGAGTCCTGCTTGGGGTTTAGACCCCACAATTCTCGGGGGAACCCCCCTCCCCAGTTGCTGAAATATCCCTCCAGCACTTCAGCTACCACCTGTGGGAGCCCAGCCAGCCCTCTCTCACCTCTGTACTTCCTGCTAGTCCCACTGTGGTGATGTGGTTTCTTCTGTCTGTCCTTAGTTGCAGGGCTTCTCTTCAGCTAGTGTTCAGTAAGTTATTCAGGATGATTTTTCTATAATTTAGTTGTAATTCCAGTTTGGTCCTGGGATGAGGTCAGCATAGCTTCCACCTACTCCACCACCGTCTTGGATCCTCTCCCTACTTTTTCCATTGATGAGTTTAACATAACATCTGTTATCCTACTAAGCTCTCCTAATAAACAGAAATTTTAGAAGCTGAGCTATGATATATTGTGTAGATATATCATAATTTATTCATTTTCATATTGCCAAATAATCTGTTGTTTTATATTTTTTCAATGCTTTATAAAATGTCAGTAAGCATGTTAGTCCCTTAATTGTTGTTTTTGATTTCCCATTGTTTTTTTGATGAATTAAAAGAAGGAGTTACTACATTAAGGAAAATATACATATTAATGGCTTTTGATCTGCACTGATATATTAATTTCCAAAGGGTCAGGTTAATATACACCTTTACCTGTGATGAATTCAAGTTCTTATTTCACTGCTCAGGCTAGTACTTTTTATGACAGTTTAAAAGTTTTGCAAATTTGACAAAGGAAAGACAGTATCCTGTTGTTTTAACTTATGACATTAAAACAATGAAAACTGAACGTTTTCCCACATAATTGCCAATCAGTCATTTCTTCTTTCATGAATAGGCTTTGCTGATTTACTTAGTGGAAGGTCTTACGGTTCTCATTAATTTGTATGCATTTCTTATATATCAGAGATATGACTCCTTTGCCTGCCATTCTTTTAATAATTATTATTTTCGGTGTTGTTAAATTTGGGTCATTCCTTTTGTGAGAAGGGTTTTACTACAGGATAAGATTGCTGGCTTACATACTACTGTATCTCACAATTTCCTTTGATCGTAAATGCTGGCAGGGTCAGCATCCCCTCAGGCTCTCAGTTTCCGGGAGAGGACAAAAGGAATGAAAACAGAGAAAAAGCAAGAGAATTTGGTCATTGGAGACCATCATCGTCCAATTGGTTTCCCTTCCTCCTATGTGGGGTTATGTCCTTCTCAGTCAGGGACAGCCCCAACTCCTGCTCTACCTACTTCAGAGTGTGTGGCCTTATTGTCAAAGCTCAGTCATCATGACAGACTATATTCAATTTATTTTTCTTTCTTTCTTTTAGAAAATTCACTTTGGTGGTTTGATGTTGGTTACTTTTACAATCATTCAGTAGTTTTTGGTACTACAAATACTCATGGCACTTATACAATGAACAGTTCAGTGCTGGAGAATTCATGTTAAGGTGTGGTTACCCAGAACACCTTATTCCTAAAGTTCAGGACTGGTCTTTAGGACATTAAAAATGATGCACTAAGAACAATCCAGCTCAGATGGACTGACTGTCCAGTGACAAGAGACCAGTACACATGCTGATCATTAGGGTGTGGGGAAGAAAATATAAAACTTCTACTTACACTTATCATAGATCACATTTAAAAATTTTTATTATTTACTTACTTTATAATGCACATATTTTAATAAATAAATAAACATAAATTGGAGGTATGTACTAATGTTTTTATAAGAGTGCACGAAATGCCTTGGAAATGACTGTAAGGGATGACTAGCAAGTACAACCATTGAGCAAATGGGGCACCAAAGAAAAGAGTAAAAATGAGAAGCACTGAGTAAGGCTTGTTCACATGTTCTAGTCTTCTGTCACAGAGCTGCATGGGTTCCAAAAGTTACTTTTCGTAAGATGTTTTTCACTTCTTTTTAAGAGTATCTGAATGAAATCTGATTGCACCGAGGAAACAAGCAGGGGGTCTGAACACTGCCAGTAGTAAACCATCAGTGATTTTAGAGTGAAAAACTTTTATAAGCCCAAAGGGAATGGTGTTATTTTAATTCAATTCAACTTAGTTTTATTCCTAAGAAAATGCCTGCTTAGCAATTAAGGAAGACAAGTGAACAGTTAGGGTTTGTGGGATCGAGGTTTCTGATACATGCAATAGTACATTCCATTTTGTGAATTACAACTTTTTGAATACTTTATTACCTTTCTGAATTCGCTTTACAAGTTTAACATCAGCAATATAACCAGATATCTAGCATCTCTACTATTTCCTTCTCCAAGTTTGTCTTAGTCAGGTATGCACGAGGGAAATGGCAGCCGTGACTGTATATAACCTATGCCTCTGGCAGTGTCCTGTGTAGTTCGCAATGGCCCCTTCACTTCTCTGCCTTCCCGCCAAGGCTGGGCCCCTGGGCCACTTTGAGAAATATGACCCTACCCTTCAAGAAAAGCTTTAATATGATGGGTCAAATCTCCGTGAAGATTTGGGAGTAGAGGGGACTAATGGCAAAGAGAAAAAGAAATAAAACACAGAGAGAAAGAGCTGAGAGACGGGATTATAAATTTTCTAGATTTCCATTTCGCTACCCATTAGCCTCTTTTACCCTTGAATTCTGAGAATTCCCTTGACTTCCAACAATTCCCGTGAATTCCCCTGGATCATTACATTCTTGTAATACATTCCTCTTTATTTCTGTTTCTTTGGAAGCTAACTACAATTGGTTTCAGCTACCAGCAAGCAGAGTCCTAGCAAGTACACTGCTTACATCTGGGGTTTCCCAGCTTTAGAGTATGGAGCAATGTTGTTGCTAAAGCGACCAAAGTCAATGGGTTATCCTAATTCTGGTATGTTGTGCAGCCAGGGTTTACTCCCTGCAATTGGTACATTGTATTGTCTTAAATATGTCTGTGCTTCTGCAGGAGTATTTTTTCCAGAGAAACCATGGGCTGCTGGGAGTTTCTGTCTGAAGAAGTAGAAGGATACAGATTTGACAGAGGCTGGGCACAAAGATCATAGGGGGTTTCTTCTCCAATGGCTTACGGGAGTGTGATGAGAGCATCCTTCAAAGCAGCAACAAGTTCCTTGTGGGCAACTGGAAGCTCAACTTGGGTATAATATACATAGACAGGAAATTACTTTGTAATTAGAGTGGCGAGGTCTGAACCTACTCGTTACATGTCTGCGAGTAAGAGATTCTGCTTAACTCATCACCAGACAGCTGCTCACATAGTGTGATTTAAAGGTTACTGCAAGGTTTCTCTCTCCAAAAAACAATTGCCTCATAGAGTACATCACCCACTCCTACAGGAAATTCCAACCCTCTTTGATCAGACAACTTAGGGGGTGCCAGAGATTGTCCCAAGAAGGTTAGTGTTAAACTGCAGATGTCATCTGAGAACAAAGGAGCATCCTTAGGGTTCTATTGATCCCCTCTCATTGTAGGATAGCAAGCATGGGTTTATTATTAGACTAGCAAACTGTTGCCTAGCAAACTAGAAAAGAGAGGAGGTGGGGATGAGAGCTAAGTGTGGGTGGGGCATAAAGTTAGAATATTATCAAATAATTTGGGGTAGACAGGAATCCTCAGGGCCAAGCATGGAAGGTTGGCACAAACAGAGCCTACACAATGACCCCATTGTGGTTGGGATGCTAGCGAGACAATAAAAGAGACCAAAGGCAGCATGAATTAAAGTCCTTAAGAAAAGCAGAATGTCTCAATGACCTCAAAGATTTATCTTGGCTGTATTGTAATGAACTAGCTATTTGAAGAATTTGCATTAATACCTGGAAGAATTATTCTCCTGGGTTCCTCAAATATCCACTATATTTTGTCTGTGAGAATATAAGGATTAAGTTATAAGTGACTACCTTTGTTCTTCTGTCCCCTTCCCCCCCTAAATATTACCGTGCCTTTACATGAACAGGATTCATCATGGCTATATGCACACTGCTACAGCAGAATTGGACGAGAACAGACTTATGCCCACACTAATTCACCCTTGCCCAGAAGCTAACCTTGACAGTGGTGAAACGGACATGTTTTGGACTAGGGTTTCTGGATTCAGTGAGGACAACCAGTTAAATTTGAATTTCAAATTCAAATTCAAATCTAACTCAGAGTTCTGTATTTTATCTTGCCATCCTACTTTGGAACCATGAGGAGTGTCTTTTTCTCATACAGGAAATTGTCATACTTATATAGAAAGCAACTAGAACTAGTAATTGAAGAGTCAACTTATAAAACAATTACTGGGCACTTCCTCTATGTGAAGGATTGTGCTAAGCTGTGGGAAAATCAAACATGATTAAAATATCACTGTTTTTCATATGCTTATAATCTATGGGGAAAGCATATGTGTAAATAACCATCAATAATACAGAGAAGAAGTAAATTTGACAAATAGACTGTATCTAGAATGTAGAGAAAGAGGTGATTACATTTGGGAGAGAATCCGGGTAGGATCTGCAGAATATGCAGGATCTCTGTTAACAAAGAGGGGAGCTTCTAAGGGCATTTCAGGCTCAGGGAACAGAAATTCGAGCAAAAGCTTAGAGGAATGAATACTCATGGTCTATGTTTGCGAAGTGGTGAGTAGACTAGTATCTGGAGCACAGAATGCGCAGAGAAGCAGGGTGAAGTTGATGCTGAAAAAGGTAGGTTAGGGCTGGACGGATAAGGGTCTTGGATGTTATGTTAAGAGTTAAGACTTTCATGCTGAAAGGGGTGGAGGCATAGAAAGGGCTGAATGTCCCCTAAGATGGAAAGAGCATAATCCATCCTGTTGTTCCGAATGACAAATCCATCACGATGTCATGATGGATGGGTGAGGCAAGAGGTTAAAGGCATAAAGTTGGTTTAGCAGGATCATTGCAATTAATAACAAATGAGGAATTACACTCCTGATTTCGAAAAAAAATTAACAACTCTTTCTTTAACGTACTGAAAGGCCAACTCTCTGGTTCTGGAGTGAAGCAACAGCCCCTTCAATGCCCTTTCTGCTGTTGGTCCTGGCCTCGAGGTCACATTTGACCCAGACTTGTATCCTTGCTCCTGCAGATGGAAGCTCTGTGGATTGCAGGCTACAACATTTCCTTATGTACCTAAGAGGTGCACAGGACAGTTCTTGCCAAAACAAACATCCTTTACTTCTATTGAATGAGAACTTAGGCTTACCACTCTCTTCCCAAAGGTAAAGGACAATGCTTGTGATGGTTACAGGGATTGAGAGAGACATGAATAAATGACCAAGGACTTCTTCCCTCCACAGGTTTGTGATTTTGTGCTCTTTATAGAAAGGATAATTTCAATTTACTATATTACATGTATAATTTCAGAATAATGGTAATGCTATCTTCATTTAAATAGAAGTTTTTTATTGACTACATTTATATCTGTAATTCAGAGATATAACAAATCAATACCCATAATTATAACTAAAGCTCACTAACTATTCTTTTTTTTGGTATGCCTTTTTAAAGATTTTTAAATTTAATTTTATTTTTAGACAGAGGGGAAGGGAGGGAGAAAGAGAGAAAGAGAAATATCAATGTGTGGTTTCCTCTTACGTGCTCCCTACTGGGGACCTGGCCTGCAACTCAGGCATGTGCCCTGACTGGGGAATCGAACCAGCGACCCTTTGCTTCACAGACCAACACTCAATCCACTGAGCTATACCAGCCAGGGGCTCATTAACTATTCTTAAACACTTAAGATTTTCTAGTCACAGTATTAAGCACTTCACATAAATTATATCATTTAATTTTCCCACTAACCCTATGAAAGGGTCAGATATGTTTTTAAGAGGCAATTCATATAAGAAGAACCATAAATAAATCATAAAATTATTAAAATTATAAAAGATATGTCATAAACATGCAAATCATTTTTAAAAGATGCCATTTTCACTCATTTGATATTGATTAAACAAAGATAACACTAAATGCTGGTTTACATGTAGTCTCACTACATGTGCCACTGGCAGGATGAAAATAAGTAAGACTTTTCTGGAAGTCCATTTTTCCATAAGTAAAATATTCGTGGCATGACCTAGAAATTATATGTGAGGAAATTTGTGCCAGAGAAATAACTCTGTGTGTGTGTGTGTGTGTGTGTGTGTGTGTGTGTGTATGTATATAATGGTATAAGAATGTTATAATATTATTGGGAAATAAAAAATACTTGAAGGCTTAACAATAAAAGACTTGTGAATTGTTTTTTTAATTTCAGCACAAGGATATTTACTTAGGAGGATGGAAGTTGATGACTTTTTGGTTTATTCTTTAGTTTTCTTTGGAAAAAGGGTATTAAAACATTTTAAAAATTCTATTCATGTAACTAAGGCGCTAATAATTATAACATAAATAGTATTTTAAAGAAATTATTTAAATCTCTTAAGGTATTTTTCTTTGTAATTTAATATAGTCATACAGTGGAAGAATAAGTATGGCTTAAAAGTTTAGCAGTCAGTTTGTCTTTTTAATTAGCAATCAATATTCTTTAAAGTAGAAATTTCAGAAATTATTATTACACACTAAATCTTGTACTTGAACTCATGTAAGTCAGCCCACCAGATAAGTCTTGTCATATTATCAATAATTTTTTCTACTTGAGCCTTTTCTCATAGACTTTATTTAGGTTGTGTTGGGCCAGTTTTGTTTCTCTTTTTAAAATTTGTTTTACTTCTGAATGAGAAGAAAGAGGAGCACCTAACCAACCCATTCACTTTTTTTCCCTGTGTACATTATAAATGAAATACCAAATATATTTGTGCATGTGTGTGTGTGTGTGTGTGTGTGTGTGTAATCTTGAGCTCCGTTGCTGCTTTAATATACTCCTGTCAATCATTAGATTTTATTTCTCTTTCAGTGTACAAATTTGGTTTCATTTAGGTGTTTTTTAGTCTAGTATGCTCTGTCTAAAATTTTCTCTCCACCTGACAGTCAAAAGAACTCCTGGTTTCTGTAAGGATTAAGTCAGGAAGCAGTTTTTAACGACAACAAATTGAAACGCTTGCACAAGGAAGTGTTGCTTTTATAAGTGATGGGAAACTTCAAATTTGATTACAAGCAACCTTTGGCTTCCTATCTAGTCCACAATAGGCCATGTTGTTAAGGGCAATTTCCATGCACAGCATGTGGGTCCCATTTTTTCATCCTTAGACATGGTTGTTTACTGTTCAGCACTGTTTATGCATTTTAATCAGGCTTTTTCAGTCTCCCTTAATAAATCACTACAAAGTGAATGTACCAAAACAAGGGCTGTTATGCAGCATTGGTTGCCCTTACACACTATTTGCTGCCCTGGGGTTTTACTTAGTACCCGACTTAAAAAAAATAATGACAACAAGAAAAAAAAATCCATAGTCAACAGTATTATATTTAGAATTGCAACATTTCTGGCTAAATACCCTCTTTGAGCTCCATTCTTTAACAGTAGGCGCCTGACTTTAAAATTCAGTTCAAGCAAGAATGACTTAACAATTGGAACCTGCCATCAGTCCTTGGGACTGAAAGTCTTTTTGATGGGGTGAAGCTGACAGCCTAGTTCCTGCTTGGCAGGCATTCACGTGGAATGAGCCTGTATTAGTACAGATAAATGTTTAGACATTCAGGTATCTTGCTGTCTGAGAAGAGCATTATGGTTAAGGCAATGGTAGGCAGAAGAAAAAGTAGTTTTCAGGCCTTTATGCCTGAGTGGGAAAAGACAATTACTTGTTAGCATCATCTGGCAAGCAGGCAAAAGAAACAGGTTGACCCATCTCTCTTTTCCCCTTAAAGTTAAACTTTCACTTGCTTTTAAAAGAATGAAGAAATTGTATATTTTCTTCCAAGAATACTTTCTTGTTGTTGAATTAAATAGGTTTTCTTAAATTTTGTTCCTGGAATCAAAGACAGATTATTATAAGTTACAATATTTTAAAGCCTAGGACAGAGGTAAGAATTCCCTAAAGGAGAAAAAAGGCAAGGGGCATGATAAAATGTAGATTTGCATTTTAAAACACACATTTTAAATGACAACACTTAGAATTTATATTCAGTGATCAACACTGACATATTTTAGAATAGTCACTGGGAATTGAACGGCATAAATATGTATTACACATTGAGGTTCAGGAGGACAGTTCACTAAATGTAGGAACTGCCGGAGAATATTCCAAGTGAATAGATGGTTCCCAAACCAAGTAATTATTTGGAAATGTCTATGCTAACCTACTTTGTAAAATATCTTGTATTACCCTTTGACATCACTTTATAAAGTCCTCTGGAGTCCCAAGGAATTCAGCAGAGGCAGGTGCTATGCATAATTCCTCACAAAATCAGCCAGCCCAAGTTTGGGACATGGTGTGGAGAAACTATTTCATGAGTGAGAAATCAAACTGTCATGTGTTTAATTAAGAGGTAGCTATAAGAATTTGAGAAGCTTTTCTGAAAGTATTCAATATGAAAATGATAGGCACACTTTTGCAGGTGTTCTGATGTTAATTCCTGCACATTCAATGAGGCAGCAAAAAACCATTCCACCTGAAAAATGTGGACTAGTATTTAATTTACAAGTTTTCTATGCTGTTTCATAGTGCCCAGAAATTCACCCTTTACCTATTTCTTTTTGCCTACAATTTTTAGTCCTTTAAAAAAGTTATTTTTTCTTTAACCCGGGTTCTCAAGCTTTGATTTCTTGCCCCCTTTGCTACTGGTTGCATTAGGGCTAAAGTAACCTGGAAAATATTATCTTTTCACAACAATTTAGTCTTTCAGTAAATTTACTATAATTCTCCATATTTCTTAGTCCATAGTCCTTTAAGGCATAGATTGTTAACTTCTAACACTGATTTGCCCCTCCCTCTTTAGATAATGAACACTAATTCCAACTGGGCACGTTTTGCACAGTTAAAGGACTACATTTCTCGGATTTTCTTGTGGTTGCGATGATGTGACTATGCTCTGGCCAATAAAATGTAAGCAGAAATATTGCGGACCCTTTAAGAAGTCTTCTTAAACACCCTTACTTGCCCCCAAATCCAACTGCCTGTAATACACACAGATGTGACATTGGAGCTCTAACAGTCATATTGACCTTGAAGATTGGAATCACATCATTCAGACAGTAGAGCAGTGAACTGGAATGGTCTTGAACCTCTGATAGCTTCATGGAGTTATTATTCCAGTCCTGAGCAATGTTAGTTTTCTCTGTTACATACAACTGAAATAATCCCAATGGATACACCCTGACTCAAGTATGGGAAAAATTAAGAAAAAAATGGAATTTGGTGTTATTAGCAGAAACTTATGAAACTTTTTTAAAAAAAGTCACAACAAAAAAGAGACAGCTTAACCCAGCTGGAATTTTTATACTCAGCAATTTTCCTTTTGGGTGTGTGCTTTTGATGGCTAAGTACCTAAACATTTGAACCTATAAATGTTTACAGTTTGTATAAATTCCTCTTACAGTCTATAGTAAAATCATTGTTTGGAAAAATATCGGATTATAGGCATAAGACTTTGAACCAAATGCTGCCAGACATTGGGGAAATATGTTTGGGATTTGGGTTTATATCTGACGTGGTCAGTAAAAAACAGTTTCTAATAGTTTGGTTTGGATTAGTCATATACAAGACAAGACATATTTTCCAAATATAATAATAATCAGAATGATATTATTACTATTACCAAAATTTATTGAGCCCTATTACATGTGAGTGCTCTGCTAAGCCCTTCACTTATATAACTTTAATTTTTTCATGTGTGAGATAGAGATATAATTATTAGCCTCAGTTTACAGTTGGGATCAAAGTGCAGAGAGTGTATCAGTGGCTTTAGGAAATGGAAGATAAGGCAATTTAGACTTATCACAGGCATCTAGAAAAGTTGGAGGGAACCCCTAAAATTTTTGCTGATGAGATAGTAAAAAATTATAGCACCAAATCCAGAAGAATACAGAAATACAGGAATGCAAGTTTGGCATTTGAGGAGAGGGTACATAAGAAGAGGGGAACATTTTCCCTGTTGGGAATTGAGAGTTTGAAAAAGATGGTTGAGTGCTTTCCATGGGTACATAGGGTAGAGGTACAAAAGTTGGAGTCTAGGATCTGTGAAGTTTGGGGCTCAGGTGAACATTTTGGTTAGGAACCCTGAAGAGCTACATTTTACTAATAAAGATGAAAAATTAGGGAGTTCCAGCCCAGATGGAGGTTTAGGTAGATTATGCTTCACTTCTTCATGTAACCAAAAGAAGGACAATAACAAATTTAAAAGCAAAAACCAACTAGAACTGCCAGAAAATTGAACTGTATGGAAGTCTGACAACCAAAGAATTAAATAAAGGTAGCAAAATAAAGGTAGGGGAGGTGGAGATGGGCAGCCAGGGCAGTGTGAACATGTGACAAGGTGGTGGCTGGTGGACCGGGGTGGTGATCCCACATTCACATGCAGATAAGCCAGGAGAAACAACTTGGGAGCGAGACAAACTGTGTAACTCGGGGTTCCAGTGGGGGAAACCAAAGCCTCAAAACCTCTGGCTATAAAAACCTCTGGGGGTTGTAGTAGTGGGAGAAACTCCCAGTCTGTTGGAGAGACCCACAGGATCCTAGAAAGTACATAAGCCCACCCTCCCAGGAATCAGCACCTGAAAGGGCACAGTTTACCTGTGGGAAACAAGGGAAGTAACTGAAAGTGGAGTGAGAGCCAAGCAAGTGGCATTGTTCCCTCTCTGACCCCTTCCCCACATACAGCACTACAAGTCAGGGATGTGGATTGCCCCATCCTGGTGAATACCTAAGGCTCCACCCCTTACAATGTAACAGGTGCACTGAGATAAAGATATATGGCCCAAATGAAAGAAAAGATCAAAATTCCATAAAAAGAACTAAGTGACGAAGAGATAGTCAACCTATCAGATGCAGAGTTCGAAACACTGGTCATCAGGATGCTCACAGAAATGATTGAGTATGGCCTCAAAATAAAGGAAGAAGCGAAGGCTATGCAAAGTGAAATAAAGAAAAATATACAGGGAACCAACAGTGAAGGGCAGGAAGCCAGGACTCAAGTCAAAGATTTGGAACTGAAGGAAGAAATAAACATTCAACCAGAATGAAGAAACAAGAATTCAAAAAAAAAATGAGGAGAGGCTTACGAACCTTTGGGAAAACTAAACATTCCAACATCTGAATCATAGGGGTTGCCAGAAAGAGGAGAGGAAGATCAAGAAATTGAAAACTTATTTGAAAAAAATAATGAAAGAAAACTTCCCTAATTCGGTAAAGGAAATAGACATATTAGTCCAGGAAGCTCAGAGAGTTCCAAACAAATTGGACACAAAGAGAGCCACACCAAGACACATCGTAATTAAATTACTCAAGATTAAAGTTAAAGAGAGAATCTTAGAGGAAGCAAGAAAAAAGCAGAGTTACCTACAAAGGCGTTTCCATAAGCCTATCAGCTGATTTCTCAAAAGAAACTTTGCAGGTAAGAAGGGACTGGCAAGAAGTATTCAAAGTCTTGAAAAGCAAGGACCTACATACAAGATTACTCTACCCAGTAAAGGCATCATTTAGAATGGAAGGGCAGATAAAGTGCTTCCCAGACAAGGTAAAGTTGAAGGAGTCCATCATCACCAAGCCCATATTATATGAAATGTTAAAGGGTCTCATCTAAGAAAAAGTAGATCAGAACTATGAACAGTAAAATGACAACAAATTCACAACTATCAACAACTGAACCAAAAAAAATCCAAAACCAAACTAGGCAAACAACTAGAACAACAGAATCAGAAATGAAGATCGCATGGAGGGGGAAGTAGAAGAATGGAGGAAAAGGTACAGGGCATAAGAAGCATAATTGGTGGTCAAAAAATAGACAGGGGAGGTTAAGAATAGTAAAGGAAATGGAGAAGCCAAAGAACTCAGATGTATGACCCATGGACATGAACTAAGAGGATGGTGGTATTGGATGGAGTAGGGCAAAGGGGAGAAAAAAAATGGGACAACTGTAATAGCATAATCAATAAAATATACAAAAAAAAAAAAAGAAAGAAAGAAGACCCAAAGGCCATACATTGTATGATTCCATTTATATGAAATATCCAGAATAGGAAAATCCATAGAGGCAAAAACCAAATTAATAGTTACCAGGGGATGAGGGGAAGGGAAAATGGGTACAGAGTCTTTTTGGTGTAATTAAAAAGTTCTGAAACTAGACTGAGGTGATGGTTGCACAACACTTTGGATATAGTTAAAGCCACTGAACTGTACAAATTAAAATTTTGTTATATGTATTTTACCACAATAAAAAAATATTGGGTTGTCTGTCTAAGAAAAGATAGTAAGAGGATGATATAATTTTATACAAATATATAAAAAAATGAAGTGAAACAGATACATTCTTGGAAAAATATATTTAGTCCAACTGACCCTAAAAGAAATAGAAAATCTGAATATTCTGAAAATCTGAAAATCTGAATTTGTATTTTAAGGTTTTCCTACAAAGCTCCAGGCCCACATGTTTTAATTAGAAAATTCTAAAATATACTTAAAGAAGTTATATTTCCACTCCTGCAAAACTCTTCTAGAAAAGTGAAAAAGGCTTTTATGAATTCCTTTTATTGAGCCAGCATGTTATCAATCCAAAAATCTACCAAGGACACTATGAGAAAGGAAAATGAAAGATCAGTCTTAACTTACAGACATGCACGCACATAGCAAACAAAATCCAGCAATGTCCAAAATGGCTAATAGATTGATCATATCATAAACAAGTTGGGTTTCTAGGAATTCTAGGTTAGATACAGTTTGCTAATAACTTAATAAAATTTGTCACATTAACAAAATAAAGGAGAAAAATTTTATGTTCATTTCAATAGGTACAGAAAAGTTCAACCTCCATTTATAATTTAAGAAACCCTTTTAGAACATTAGAATGGTTTACTGATAAAGGATTTCTAAAATACCCTACTGATGTCATCATACTTAATTGTGAAATGTTGAAACTTTGTCTTGAAATAAAAAACAAGACAAGAATGTCTGCTATCATTGTATCTATCCAACATTGAACTGGAGAGTATACTAAGATATTTTTATATGCAAATATCAGAATACCCAATTAAACATGGATTAAAAGATGAGGAATATTTTTATCTCCATAACAGGAACTCTGGTAAAAAGCTCCCACATTTGCCCAGTGGCTAGCGATGTCATCAAGGACCCAAGCACCAGCTGCTCCTTGGGCTTGTTCTTTCACAGTTCACAAGATGGCTGCTACAGCTTCAGGCATCAGACAGACAGAACAATATTTGACCAAAGAAGAACTGCACTGGTCCATTTAACAGGAAGGGAAACCTGTGCTGGAATATCTCTGGCAGATATTCTTCATGTCCAAATGGACAGAATTGGATCATAGGCCAATGCATAACTACAAGGGAAGCCAGGAGAATAGCTGGTACTTCTAGCCTCTGTAGGGGTATGAAGGCTCTGTCAGTAAGAAAGAGGCAGAAGAGAATATGTAGAGAGTGTCTTTTGTGTAAGGAATAGTAATGTTTGCTACAGACAGCTTAAGTAGCTCACCGAATGTCACATTTCTTACAAAGCTGGGATTTGAACCCAGACTGTCTGACTCCACAGACCACACTCTGAATGACTATGCATCTCAGCCTAGTGTATAACTTTGAAAGCAGTACATTTTATTTATTTATTTTTAGTTTAAATATTTTATTGTCTATGCTATTACAGTTGTCCCATTTTTCCCCATTGTCCCCCTCCACCCAGCCCACTCCCACTCACACAGTCAATCCCTACACTGTTGTCCATGTCCATGGCTCATGCATATATGTTCTTTGACAAAAGCAGTGCACTTTAACTATAACTTAATTCTCCACCCAGAGCTCATAAAATAATCCAGGTCCCTTGATTCTCAGTGCCACTCTCAGTCTTCGCTATGTCCTATTACAATGTTTATGGCAATTAATTGAAAATCATTGAGAAGCTTAAATAAGCGAAAATTCATCTGTTTTCCACAGAAAAGTTTTAATTTCACATAGAATTCTTTTAGAAATAAGTATTTATAACATTTGGGAATTTAAAAATCAATCTATTATGTGTTTGAAAGCATATGAGAAAAGCTCATCAACTTTGAAAAGCAGTAATATGCATACAAATCACATAAAAGGTTTATAATAAGATTAAGTATCACTAAGCAGAAAAAGAAACACAAAATAAAAGGATGCATTTAAAAATAAAATGGGCACATCTTAAAATAAATCTTTTCAGCAAAAACGGTAAAATATGCTTTTGTAGGGAAAAAGTTTTAAAATTGCGAAATCATCAGATTTTCACTTCACAGTGCATTTAAAAATTATATGCATACTATTAAATTACATTATAACAGAAAAATTATACTATTTTATCACCTGTTGTAATAAAAACAGATATAGTTAATTGATTTTAAGTGTACTTAGTTTTAATTATAGAAAGAAAAGTTTGTTTTTTATAAGCTTCTGATATGTGTGTGGGTATTTTGCATTGGTAAACTGAATAACTGCAATATTAAGTTATTCTTGGCTCTAATCCTTATTGAGATCAAAGTTTTTGGCCTCCATACTCCAGAGTTATATTTTTATATTTAAAAAAAGAGCATGTCAATGATAGTTTTTCCAGTTTCCAGCCCAACCTGGAAAATATTTTATTTTTACATCTTGTGTGGGTACATCCATGGCTCACAAATAAAAAATGACTATTCACAGTCGTATGCTATCTGTCTCCCAAAGGCACTAGCCAGACTTGTTTAGGATTAGAGAGAGTGAGGTAGAGGTAACAGGACCACCTCTCCTTGGGTCTTTTATGGGTAATCTACCACCATAGTGGATAGAGTGCTGAAGTCTGGGGCCCTCAGGATGAATAAAGGGAGAACTGAATTACTTATATTTCTATTGACCTTCGATGACAGTTCTGAGTACTAAGGAGAATATGAGCAATCCCACATTTGCAGTGTAGGAGCTCCTAATCTCTTGTGGGAGGAGTGATTATACATAAATAAACAGATAACTGGAAAATATGTTAGGAAATTGTAGAGGTATGTGGAGAGGGAAATACTGACTGCGTAAGAATATGAGGACATTTCTTAGCGGAAGCAGGAGAGAAGAGTGATAAAACCCTGTTATGGAGAGGCATCAGTTTGGGGCAACTGGTACATCTCTAGGTGAGAGATTTTAAATTGGATATGTAGAGGATTTCAGGGAAGTGTGGCTGAGCTCGTATGGTAAAGGTAGGGGTCAAATTCTCCACCAAGTACCTCTTATGCCATATGTTCCCATTAAACTCATCACAAGAAGTCGAAGTCCTTAAGGTCTTCCTACATTGCCTGGACACTTATTGTCATTGTACATATAATAATCTGACTGAAATCCTACGTGTCGTTGACCCTCAAGTCATTCCACTATGCCTTCTGGAATTTCTCATTGTCATAAGCAAAATCCCCTCTCTCCTCAAATTTCTTCTTTGTACATTCCAACCACCTACATGCTCTAAACCAGTCTCACAATCCTCTAAGAACACAGTGTCACCTGAGCCTTTCCAAATGATGGTGGCCGCACCCCCATCTGGAAAACCTCTGGGCAGAAAGTGGGACAGTTGCTCATTTACTCCTTTTTGTTGTTTCCCAACAACCATTCCTACTTTCTTGGGGTTATTTTAAAGCCTCTTCTTTGAAGCATTATACTGGGTTACCACCTT
This sequence comes from Mormoops blainvillei, assembly GCA_004026545.1. Lineage (NCBI taxonomy): Eukaryota > Metazoa > Chordata > Mammalia > Chiroptera > Mormoopidae > Mormoops > Mormoops blainvillei. The sequence goes on from PVJD01001737.1 coordinate 157,759, forward strand.
TCATTCCACCATATTGTGGGCATCCACAATCCTTCTGATCACTTCACCTTATTCATTGAAGATACTGTTTTTCACGTGATTACATATGATTCCTGACCTATCATCATTCTTGCTCATTTCTGTTTCCACAGGGCTGTTTCAACTCAAACCCTGAAACTTCAGTTCCTCCCTGGCCTCGTCCCCTCCTGTGATGTTGTTCTTCACTCTACCCTGTCCAACTACCTCAGTAGAATGGGTCATTATCAAAAACAGTAAAGATTAAAGTACTAACTATTAAGTTCCTTAAAAATCTCATTTTTCCACATTGAATAGTTGATTCTTTTTTAAAATTTCTATTTAAAGATTTTAAATAAGAATTTTGCAGGTGAGTTTCCAGGGTCTAGAAGAGCCCAACTAGTCATTGTCATCCATGACCAGTAACATCTGTATCACCTGGTATATTATCCCAGTCCTTAGGCAACCTCTTTGAGCCTCAGTTTGTTCATTTCTAAAATGAGTGACAGTCAATTCTCGGTCCTCATCTTACTGAACCACACTGGAGGAGCTGATGAACTGATTCTTCCTCCTTCATGAATTACTTTCTTTACTTAGCTTTTGGGATACCATATGGTCCTGGTTTCCCTCTTACAGCCTGCAACTCTTCCTCAGTCTCTTGCACTAAATTACCTTCTACTTAATGACATCTAAATGTTGAAGTGCCCATGCATGTCTCTTTAATGTTGTCTTAACCAGTTTAAAAACACATTTAAAATTTTTCCAAGATTTGATTCCTGGAGGTTCTGAGCCATCACCTCCACCTTTAGGCAGCTTTGTCTATTTCCCTCTTCAAGTGTACAAATATTGTAATTTTCTATGTGGGCCATGACATGAAAAAGGTTAGAAAGAACTGTCCTGGATGATCTCACCCAAATGCATGGTTTAAATACCAATTATATGTTGATGATGTCTAAATTTATATTTTCAGGGGGCCAGCCAAGATGAAAGCATAGGTAGATATACTCTGTCTCTTCACACAGCCAAAGGAAGGACAACAACAAATTTTAAAACAAAAAATAATGAGAGCTGCCAGAAAATCGAACTGTATGAGAGTCCAACAACCAAGGAGTTAAAGAAGAAACATTCATTCAGACTGGTAGGAGGGGAGACCAGCAGCCGCAGTGGAGAGGACGGTGGCAAGGATGCAGCTGGTAGACCAGGCAGTCCCACATTTGTGTGTGAATAAACTGGGAGGAACAACTAAGGAGTGAGAGAGACCATGTAACCCATAGATCCAGCACAGGAAAAGACAGGCTCAAAACCCCTACTGGTAAAAACCTGTGGTGGTTACAGCAGCAGGACAAGCTGCCTGTCTCATAGGAGAGTTCATCTGAGAGACCCACAGGGTCCTAGAATGTACACAAACCCACCAACCCAGGAACCAGCACCAGAAGGGCCCAATTTGCTTGTGGGTAGCAGAGGAAGTGACTGAGAGCCAGCCAAGAGCCCAGCAAGCAGCATTATTCCCTCTAAGACCCCTCCTCCACATACAGCACCACAAGGCAGTGATGTGGGTAGCCCCACTCTGGTGAATACCTAAGGCTCCACCCCCACAACATAATAGGCGCTGAGACAAAAAAGAAATATATGGCCTACAGGAAAGAACAGATCAAAGCTCCAAAAACAGAACTAAACAATGAAGAGATAGCCAACCTAACAGATGCAGAGTTCAAAACACTGGTAATCTGGATGCTCACAGAATTGGTGGAATATGGTCGCAAAGGGTAGGAAAAAGTGAAGGCTGTGCAAAGTGAAATAAAGAAAAATATACAGAGAAACAACAGTGAAGGGAAGGAAACTGGGACTCAAATCAACGATTTGGAGCAGAAATAATAAACAAACATTCAACCAGAACAGAATGAAGAAACAAGAATTCAAAAAAATGAGGAGAAGCTAAGGAACCTCTGAAACAACTTTAAACAGTTCAACACCAGAATCATAGGAGTGCCAGAAGGAGAAGAGGAAGAGCAAGACATTGAAAACTTATTTGAAAAAATAATGAAGGAGACCTCCCCCCACTGTCAAAGGAAATAGACTTCCAGGAAGTTCCAGGAAGCTCAGAGAGTCCCAAAGAAGTTGGACCCAAGGAAGTACACACCAAGGTACATCATCATTACATTACCCAAGATTAAAGATAAGGAGAGAATCTTCAAAGCAGCAAGAGAAAAGGAGACAGTTACCTACAAAGGAGTTTCCATAAGACTCTCAGCTGACTTCTCAAAAGAAACCTTACAGGCAAGAAGTGGCTGGAAAGAAGTATTCAAAGTCATGAAAAGCAAGGACCTATTTCTGGCAAAGCTGTCATTTGGAATGGAAGGACAGATAAAGTGCTTCCCAGATAAAGTAAAATTAAAGGAGTTCATCATCACCAAGGCCTTATTAAATGAAATGTTAAAGGGACTAATCTAAAAAAAAAGAAGATGATCAAAACTATGAACGGTAAAATGACAACAAACTCACAACTGTCGAGAACTGAACCTAAAAAACCAAAAGCAAAAACAAACTAAGCAAACTTCTAGAAGAGGAACACAGAAGTACAGAAATGGAGTTCACATGGAGGGTTATCAGTAGGGAGGTGGAAGGAGGAGAATGGGGAAAAGATACAGGGAATAAGAAGCATAAATGGTAGGTACAAAATAGGCAGGGGGAGGTTAAGAATAGTACAGGAAAAGGAGAAGCCAAAGAACTTATATTTACGACCTGTGGACATGAACTAAGTGGGGGAATGCTGGTGGGAGGTGGGGTGCAGGGTGGATGGGAATAAAGGGGAGAAAAAAATGGGACAACTGTAATAGCATAGTCAATAAAATATATTAAAAATAAATACATTTATATCTTCAGTTCCAACCCTCCCATGAATTTCAAATGCCTGTATCCAATTTCCTAAATAACATTTTACCTGCATTTTATTAGAATCCCAAGCTAAAAATACTCGAAAGTAATCTCGTAGAATCTCATGGCATTCAGGTAAAACTTATAATGATGTAATCCTTGATTCCCAATCCATCAGGAAATCTAGAATCTAAATTCAAAGTGGTCCCCAAGTATGAATCCTCATTGCTTCCATGACTTCCACACTAGTCCACACAACTGTTACCCTCCCTTAGATCTCTGAAATTCCCTTCTAGCTCCCCTACTTAGAGGCCGGAGCGACTAATCTACAATGTAAACCATATCACTTAACTTCTTTGCTCTTGATCTTCCTTTGGTTGCCCATGATACTTAGAATAAAACTTCTGGATGCCCTATTAAACTATAAATGACCTTGTTTCAGGCCATCTCTCCAACATCATTTCCAATCTCTTCCCAGCTAAATGTGCCCCATCCACACTGGCCTCCTTACTGTTCTTCAAAGCCACTAAGTGTGCACTTGCTTTAGGCTTTGTAGTCGCTGTTTCTCGGCTTCTAATCCACCTTCCTAGATATTTTCATGACTTGTGTTCTCACTTGATTTATATTTTTACCTGAGTATTAATTATTACCTCCTTAGAAAGGCCTTTTCAAAAACTCCAACCAAAATAATATTATTAGACACTGTATCTCCTCACTCGGCTTTATTTTTTTCGGAGTGGTTAATTGTACCTGTGAACACAATTTATATTTATTCCTTGTTTGTTGTGTGTCTCCTCTGGAGAAAGTAAGTTTGATGAGACACAGGGAGTACGTGTTTTGTTCACTCCTGAGTCCTTAGAATCTAGAACAGTACCAGGCATACAGATGTTCAGTAAATATTCGTTTATTTAATTTTGAACGAAGGCATGTTGGAATGCATATGATATGTTGGCATGGTGGATGGTTAGAGAAAATAAGGTAAGAATCACAGATTTTGGCTGAAATATTAATATTTTTGCAATAATATGGCCAGAGATAAGAATCAGTGTTGAAACAGTGCCATGGGAATAATTTTCAGAAGAAATTAGGAAAAAAAACTATACAAGCTAAAAAAACCAAGAAGAGTCATCTGGATATCCTCTTGGGAGTAACAAGTAGAATGAGGTCAAATCAATCATGATGAATTGACATTCAGGTTGTTAATTAATCTTTTTGTTCTTTTCTTAATCTATATTTTATTGATTATGCTATTACGGTTGTCTCATTTTTTCCTCCCCTTTATTCCCCTCTACCTTGCACACCCCTCCCATCAGCATCCCCCTCCTTAGTTCATGTCCACAGGTTGTACATATAAGTTCTTAGGCTTCTCCATTTCCTATACTATTCTTAACCTCCCCCTGTCTATTTTGTACCTACCATTTATGTTTCTTATTCCCTGCACCTTATCCTCCATTCTTCCCCCTCCCCCACCCCCTCCCCACTGATAACCCTTCATGTGATCTCCATTTCTGTGATTCTGTTCCTGATCTAGTTGTTTGCTTAGTTTGTTTTTATTTTTTTTAGGTTCAGTTGTTGATAGTTGTGAGTTTGCTGTCATTTTACTGTTCATAGTTTTGATCATTTTCTTTTTCTTAGATAAGTCCCTTTAACGTATCATGTAATAATGGCTTGGTGATGATGAACTCCTTTAATTTTACCTTATCTGGGAAGCACTTTATCTGCTCTTCCATTCTAAATGATAGCTTTGCTGGATAGAGTAATCTTGGCTATAGGCCCTTGCCTTTCATAACTTCAAATACTTCTTTCCAGCCCCTTCTTGCCTGTAAGCTTTCTTTGGAGAAATCAGCTAACAGTCTTATGGGAACTCCTTTGTAGGTAACTGTCTCCTTTTCTCTTGTTGCTTTGAAGATTCTCTCCCTATCTTTAATCTTGGGTAATGTAATTATGAGGTGCCTTGGTTATTGCCACCTACAATGTGGCACATGTGGAGATACAGTAGTATAAGCTCCCTCTTACACAGAATCTGAAATATGCGTGTACACATTTCTCCTCATGCACATGGAGCTGTTCACTCATATGAACAGAGTTGACTGACCCAGACACATTTACATGGAGCTTGGTCAGGTGAAAGGAGAGCCATTAAATTTTAAAAAATGACTTGATTACACCTAAAGAAAATCCTCAAGGTTCTTAAAAAGTGACTAACTTAGGAGTCTAACCTTGGTTAGCTGTGAGATTGGGGAAATCAGGGAAGGTTTCCTGAGGACAAGACACTCAAGCTGAGACATAAAGGACTTATGCACACTTTGCAGGTGAAGCTGGGACAGAGAAGTGGCTTTCTGGAAGCAGGAATAGTTTGTGCAAATTCTCAGGGCTGGGAAAGAACATAACACCCTTGAGGAACTGAACAAAGAGTAGTAAAGTGGGGGAAACAGACTGAAATGACACTGACAGCGTTGCCAGGAGTCAGATCATTGAGAGCTTGCAAGAAGATCTTAATAATTTTAGATACTATTCTATGCTTTAAACAAGTTAAAGTTAAAAGAAAAGTTGAAGGGTTTTAAGCAGGGGAGTTAAATGACTAGATGTATGCTTTATGAAAAGATTAATCTGGCTCCTGGTGAAAAAGTAAAACATTTACATTTTTGGTCATTTAAGGGCTCTAAATAAAACAAAAAACCCTACAGTTAGTTGTAAAGTAATAAAAATTACAGGATAAATGTGACATATTCATTTGAAACACATAGCTTGGATTTTAGTTTCCATTCTTCAATTTGTACCTGCCCAAGACCTCATTTTATAGGAGTGATGGAAAGTTTGGACAAATTAACCACAAAGTATCTCTAGAGTGATAGACATTAAAGTCAGATAATAGTGGATTTCTATGAGACACAACTCCATTAAAAATGACTTTACAATCCAAAATTGCAATACATAAGAAAGCAATCTAACAGAAGCAAAGTCCACATGGCACATAAACAACAGGTATGGAATCTTAGGATCTTCTAACAAAATTATTGATAGAACCCATAATATAAGTATTCTTAAATTGTTTAAAAACATTTTAAAATAATTAAAACATGGGAAAAGATCAATGTATTATTAAAATGACCAGGAATATTTGAAAAGAAAACTAGTAGAATATCTAAAATTAAAGTTGAAAATGTAATCATTTAAGTGAAGTTCTACTAATTCAAATTAAATAGCAAATTAAACAGCTGATGATAGAAATAGTGCCTGTAATATAGGTATAAGAGTACCACCTAGAAGATTGAGATGAAAAGATGAAAAAGTAGATTTAAGAGGAATGGAAAATAGAGCAAAAAGGTCTAGAATTGGTCTAATAGGATTTTAGAAGGGAGACACTAAAGAATGGTTGAAAGAGAAGTACTGTTTAAAAAAAAAAGCTGAGAATTTTCTAGAATTGATCAAATACATACATAATTATATTTAAGAAGCATTGCAAGTTTTGAGGAGAATTTTCCAAAAAGGAAAAAAGTAATCACTAGATCTATCACAGTGAAACCGAGGGACCTTAAAAACAAACCGAGAAAGAAAAAACAGTTTACCTACGAAAGAACAATTAACCTAAGAGCAGACTTTACACCAGTAAAAATAGAATCCAAATGACAATGGAATAACACCTCCAAAAGTCTGTGGAAAAGAACTGTAAATCTAAAATTTATACACATCTAAACAATAATCCAAGAATGACAGGAAACTGTAGACACTTTCAGCAAGAATTTCCACCACTGAAAAAGAATGTATTTCATAAGGATAAAAAAATCAATGATGTTCAAGAATGAATTGTAAATAAAGAAATTTGTAACTGGGTGAATATATATAAATAATCAATCACTACATTATGGGCATAAAAACAAAATGGAACTAAAATACTACATAAAAATAACATGTAAGGTAGTAGAGTGGTATTTAGAGTTGTTCAGAACAATGGTAGAGATATTCATTAATTTTAGATTGATGTTAAAATGTTGAGAAAAACATTAATGGAATAAAAATAGAGTACACATCTTTTGGTCCAGTAGAGAAAGAAAGAGAATAAATAAAATATTATCGATCCATTAAGAGTCAAGAAAGAAGGAAAGAGAAAGCATAGTAAATAAAGGTAAGTAGAAAGCAAAAAACAAAATAGTAAAAATAATTCGAAAGTCTCAGCAGTCACTGAATATAAATGAGACAAATTCATTAATTAAAAACAGGTTGTCAGAATAGATTTGTAAAATCCAGCTATATCCAAAACACACATCTAAAATATAAGAACATGGAATATTTAAAATGAAAAAAATATAAAAATATAGCAGGAAAGTAGTAATACAAACAAATCTGATGCAGCTACATTACAATTGGGTTGGCCAAAAAGCTCATTTGGTTTTTTTCATAAGATGGCTCAAGGAGAGCTTAGTTGTCTTTAATTTCATTTGAAATGACTTTGTTAGCTTGTATTGTGACAGCTGTCATATCAGCGTGCATTTAAAAAAACTAATCAAAATTGGTGAATTTTTGTGTGTAATTTTAATATTAAAGACGGAAGAAAATATACAACAATTTTGGTATATTATGCTTAATTATTTTAAGAAAGGTAAAAATGCAACTGAAATGCAATAAAAAGATTTGTGCCGTGTGTGGAGAAGGTGCTGTGACTGATCGAATGTGTCGAAAGTGGTTTGCGAAGTCTTGTGCTGGAGATTTCTCACCGGATGATGCTCCATGGTTGGGCAGACCAGCTGAAGTTGATAGTGATCAAATTGAGACATTAATTGAGAACAATCAATGTTCTACCATGTGGGAGATATCTGACATACTCGAAATATTCAAATCAATATAGTTATTATGAAAATAGAAAATGTGTCTTTTATGGAAAAAAACTAAACGGACTTTTTGGCCAACCTACTATTAGATAAAGCAGACTTTAAAGATAAAACATTATTAGAAGACACATATAAATTATATACATGAATTTATATGAAATACAAAGAGAAATAAGTACCTAATATAATGGGAGATTTTAATAAATGTCAGTAATTGAAATTTTAAATAGATAAATTGCAAGGCCATGAAATATTTATAAAACAGCGTGATGTAATAAATACATATAGAACCCTGCAACTAAAGATAACACACACACACACACACGCCCAGACGCAAATTTCTTTTGGCAAGCCAGGAAGGAATATAACTCCTGGTTCACACTTAATGTTGCAGTGAATCAACCCTTTTAGTAAGGTAAAGCTATCTACAGCCTAGCTAAAACAAAAGGCAGCCTGGCTATTTAAGATGGACATAGGAAATTGTTGGGAATTGTTTCCTTAATCGGGCCTCGTTCTAGAGAATCTTTTGGTCCCTTTTTAAATTCTTTTATTTATATTTATTTGTCTCAGAGTTTAAACATCTTTTTTTATTTTTCAATTACAATTGACCTACAATATTATATTAGTTTTGGGAGTATAACATAGTGAGTAGACATTTACATAACCTAATCCCAGTAAGTCTAGTACCTACCTGACACGAGATATAGCTATTACAATATTACTGACTATACTCTCTATCCTGTACTATACATCCCCATGAGTGTTTTTATAACTGACAATTGTACTTCTTATTCTCTTCACCTTTTTCACCCTTTCCCCCAAGTCCACCCTAACTGTCAACCACCAATTTGTTCTCTGTATTTACTGATGTTTGGTTTATTTGTTCATTTGTCAAAATGTTCATTGACTGACAAATGAATGTGGTGCATATATACAATGAAATATTACTTGGTCATTGAAAAGAATGAAATCTAACCATTTACAACAGCATAGATGGACCTAGAGGGTATTATGTTAAATGATAATAAGTGAAATAATGCTAAATTAAATGTCAGACAGTGAAAGACAAGTACCATATGATTTCACTTATGTGGAATCTAAAAAACAAAATAAAAGAATGTCTTGTAGTTTGATGTCTATTATACTTCTACAGTGTCCTGATAGATAACTTAAATGATTCCAGATAAACAGTGAATAAAATCATATCAATTAATGCTCAATCTAAATATTAAATCTCTAGAAACCACATGTTTAAGGAGAATCAACAACTGTAGTAAGGTCTGGAAAATTCTTGATATCCCTTCTAAAGTTCTGGATGAATGAGAAATAAAAGGAAGACCTGAGAATTTACGTTTCTACAAGCTTTTTCTAAATGTGATTCTGTAATCATGGTAACGCCTGGTCACCTGAGTCAGTTTTAAACCTGTTCAATAGATGAACAACATCTGCCCTCAGTGAATACACTTGGCAAGTCAACCAAACGGTACCAGTAACCAGATTCTAAAAGCCAGTAAGGGGAAGATTCACTCCAAAAATGTAACATATCTGAAGTGTCAACAAATCAACCACACTGTCTTACCTGAGAAATCACACCGCGACAACGGTAGATGATATCAATCCACTTATGCTTTTGAAAGTCCACCGATCCATGATTTCATATTGCCAAAACCTTAATGTAAGGTCAACAGTCTACTCTCCTCTGAGCCTGTGCCTGACCAGAAGTAAATTCAGCTTTGTCTTTTTATATCTTATATTGAGCAGTGATTTCTTCACACTCTGACAAATCTAAGTGAGATCCTCATCCCACACCATACACAAAACGTACTCCCTTAATATCATGGATAGGTTTATTCTGAGTAAAACATTTAATGAAACCAATTTTACCATAGGCTAATTGATATAAACAAAAGTTAAGTTCCTGCTGCATCTCATCAGAATTACACAATTTAAATGGCTGACTGTCAAGCAGTACTTACGTCAGAAAATGCGTAATTATCACTCTAGTTTCCAAATAAAGCTGTGAAACTCAATACGGGGCTGGAGGACTAGAAAAAAAAGTCTACCAGTTAATTTTTATTTGCCTAAAATGCTTATTATATTTTACATGAGACAAATTCTCACCAGAGAAATGACACCCTAAAGCGAGGCAATGAATGCATCCAAATTTGGTTCAGAGAGCCTGGGTTCACAGCCTTACAACAGAGATTCACAAGGATTAACTTCTCTGTGTACTTCCTAATTTTGGCACTGGATATAGAAAACTTAATGTTCATCTGAAGGGACTCTTTTTTGGTGTAAACACTGGCGATTATGACAAAATTCATAATGCAATGTGCATCCTTCCTTTTGTTCAAAGCAGTAATTCAGGGCAAACCAAAGAACTGTGTAGGATTTCAATATGAATGAGAGGCACCTGTGACTTTGAGGACACTGAGATAATGAGAAATGGTTGAAAAGACAGAGGCTCAGCAGCATCCAGAGCAATTTCCTCAAAATCTTCCAGTGGTCTCACATTTCACTTTGGGCCAAGCAGTACAAGGGGGAAAATGGTTAGAAATGATCAATGAGCAAGTCATGCCAAAGAAGCTGAATGGCCTGGAAAGAAACTGGGAAGTCTCCCAGTTACAGAAGAAAGTTAGTAAAATAGAGCTTGAAGGTAGAATGCAGGGCACGGAGGCGAACAATGCCTGAGGCATGGCAAAATAATACACAAAAAGCCAACGGGGCCAGCCAGAAAAGACATGTGCAGGAAAAGTAGGACAATAAGAGCATGAGTCCTGCCAGATCACAATCGAAAACATATTTTTAATTGTCTGTCAGAGGTTAGCCAGATTTTTAGAATTTATTTCACAGACCCAAGAGTATTTGGGGATAGGGTGGGCTGGAGGGAATGGGGGAATATTTAAGAAAGTACAGAATTATATAGAATGTGACTGAGTAATGATTATTGAAGTAGTTGAATGTACCTAACTCTTAACATATTTCTATACTCTTCTTTAAAATACATATTTTTTCTTCTAATTTGAGGGTTAGAATGTAATCTGCGCAAAGGTCTGAGTTGCGAGTGGGTGCAGGACTGTGGAGGCAATCCACAGAGGTGGCAGCTACTGGGAAATATTTGTTGCTTCCTGCACCAGCCAGATTTCCAGGGGCTACTAAAAAGGCTATAATGGTTCCTTTGAATCTTCTCCTTTCAGTTAAGAACAGAAGCTAGCTCCTAACAATCACATTTTTTGAAGGTGTGACTTATTGGAATAGGTGCTCACAGGCTGCCAATGAGAGGTCAGCAACTCGTCCTGGAGCTCACCATCCAGAGTCCGTATTATGGGGGCTATGAGAAGGCTTCTCTCTCCACCAAGCATGCCCAAATTCCTGCCCGAAGGGAGGAATTTACCTGGTTAGGCAAGAATAGGGAAGAGCTTCTTGAAACTCCATTACGGAAGTCCAATTCTTAGTGGAACTACTGTAAGCATATGTGTTTGAAATAGAAAAGATTTACCTGGTTTCTATATTTATTACTTAATAGGACTTGAGGAAGCACACTAAATGGATACACATAAGACAGAAATAAACATAAAAGATCTAACATGAACTAAGGAGATGATGAAGATGAGAGAAATACAGGCCAAAAGCGTCAATGAAATAGAACTATAAAATTAGCTCAATTTCTTGGCATTCCAATCACATCAGGAAACACAAAGGATCATATAGTTCTCACCAGGCACACTAGTTTCTTAGGAGAGAAAAGATTCCCTCAGATTCTAAATTCACAGAAGAGTGGATTCCACTTTCTAGATATCTCTCAAATTCTCCTTCTCTCTATCCTCACTGCCACAAACCCAGACCAAATTCATAGCATGTTATCTGGATTACTTTAATAGGCTTCAATCAGAGTCTTCTCCGGATCCTAGCATAGGGCCCTACCATAGGATCTGGAGAAGTTTCTTTACCACAGTCTCTTTTAAAATGCAAATATAGTCACATTTCATTGCTTTAAGGACAAAGTCCAAAATCCTGAGTACTGCATACAAGGCGCTATTTGGCCCTGCCTTTTTCTCCAGCCTAATGACAACATCGGTCCAGGCATCTGCTTTGCCCGGCAGGCTTTGTCCTTTCCTCTCTACCTCCCCCACCTTCTTTAATAGCTAACTCACATTCCCTATTATTTTACACCTGGCTACACAATAGGTTTTACCAATCTGACCTTAAAGGCATTTGAGCTTGTGAAAATGCTCTTTTTTTTTGGACCAGATCTCAGCATACAACAAAGTGGTTCTTTAAGGAATGAAGACACTGCAGCAAAATGACCTGAGCCTCTTTGGTCATTCTCACTTATTACATTCTTTTACATAAATATCCATAAATTAGCTTCTAATAGCTAATTTGGCAAATAAGCAATATAGAGCCATCCCCGTAACTCTGTTAACATGTGTGAAAGCAAGCGTCAGGCTGAATTCTATGACAGTTTTCAACATTTACATGCAAGGAGTTAGAGTCATTTATTGTGTGAGCCCAGTGATGCTCATCTCTCAGCCCTTTCAAGTTCACACCCTGCATAAAGGATTCACCTGGTCCTGGGATGTGCAGCGAGTCCTCTAAGTGACAGAACACAGGACTGGTCCAGAATTGAGCCGTAGGCCCCCATTCTGGAGAGGATAGATAGGCTTTCATGTAAAGGTCGTAAAGCCTCCCTCCACACCTTAAATAACACTTATTTAAGAGGTGCAAAATAATTTATAATCTCTATTATGCTCACTAAAACCACCAGCTGGTGTTAATGGAAGACAAAGGTAACTGCTGGGAAAGGAAGTCTGTTGCACCCAGTCTTTCAACCTCAGTAGGCAGCATAAGAGAGGGCTTTGAACCTGGAACAATTGCTTACCTAGAGGTAAAGAGTTCACGCGACCCGAGCTGGCTTTATCCCCTTGTTTGCTCTGTCCAACAGCCTCATCTCTCTTTTCCCTTTTGCCTCCTGACTGTGGGAGTTCTTTTCTCTCCTCTTATAGTCATGTCTTCTCTTAACCCTATGACTCCCTTTAGCTTTTCCTCTATGTTTCTTCAAACTCTACTTCTCCACTCCTCTTCTATTGATCTTCCGTCACCAGCAAACTGTTTCTGCCTCACTTGCTCCCCAAGAAAAGGATCTTGCCCACGTCACTCAGGATCTAATTACTGTTACTGGTGTGAGGCATTTATAGAATCACTATATGGGGGTGGGCAAAAGTAGTTTATTTTTTTGCATTCAGAGTTTATTCTTGTATTATAATTTTTTGTATTATTTGTTTGTATTATAACCTACCTTTGCCCACCCTTGTATTAAGGCAGGTGAGGATATGCTGTGGAAACCAACTGCTGAATCTGAATGGCATTACTTAATGACTGGTTTGGTTTTTTTTTTGGCCTGTGTCATGTTTATATGTTTACTCATGTAAATATTCATCTTTGTTGACCTTCCAGGTGGTGATTCACAGACTTGGGCTCCTGTCCTCTTTGGCTCTACTATCTCCTGGGGGCTAGGGGTGCTCAGCTGGGCCTCTGCATCTGGCAGCTGAAGGGCAGAGTTTGGAGGACTGTGTGGATTGTTAGCCTGGGACACAACTGGAGAAACATACCACTTCTACTCATACTCCATTGGCCATATGCGGTCTGAAAGGAAGGCTGGGAAATGCACTGTAGATATTTGTCTGGCTGGAAAAAGAAACTTCTGAGAATATAGCAGTTCCTTACCAGAGACTGGATCCCGCCTTCCTGAAACTCTCCTTTGTCTTCCGTGACTCCACTGTCTTGGTTTCCATCTTCAAATCTTGACTGCTTGTTTTTGGTGTCCTCAGTTTCTCTTTCTTTTATCCATCCCTCAATGTTGGCAATGTCCCCGGCATTTGTCTCTTGACTCATTTCTCTTCTCACTACATGAGTCTCCCTGGAAGATTTCATAAACAACTAGAATGTCTATCTCTGCCTTTTTGTTCATATCCCAACGTAAAACCTGGTGCTTGTTTTATAAGTCCCCACCTAGATAAGTGGGCATATGCTCACTAACTAAACTAGAAAGCTGAAGTGATCCTATGTTCTTCCCTCTATAACCAAGGTTTCTCAACTGCCACACTATTGATGTTTAAGGCTAGATAATTCTTTACGTGGGAGCTGACCTGAGTATTATAGAATGAATAGCTGCATTCCTGGCTTGTAGCTCCTAGATGTGAGTAGCTAAGTCCCCCACCTCCATCAAATAGTGACAACAAACAATTATCTCCAGACATTGCCAAATGTCCCCTGGGGAGGAAGGGGATCACCCCCAGTTGAGAACGGCATCATTCAGTCCTGTAGATTCAACCAGTGCAATATTTATCTCCTCCATTCCATTTTCATGACATTAATTTCATTAAATTCCACATCATTTTGTGTCTGGATCTCTCCAATTGCCTCCTATCTGACTGTGGCCAGTTGGCTGACTCAATAGTTATTCTTGACTCAAATATTCACTGCCCCCTTCTACTAAAGAAAAATGAAACACCTGTTTTTTAGCCTCCCTTACATTGTCAGGTGACACCACTTAGCATGGCAAATTAGGTTTGTGAAGAGGGTGACAGCTGAACTCAAGGGTTCCAAGGCTTTGGAATCATCCAGCCTTGGACTGTTATCTCAGTTTCATCGCTGTGATAGTTGTGTAGCTTTAGGAAAGTTACTTTAATTCTCTGTGCCCCATCAGAAACACTGAGATGGTAATACTGCTGACCTTAGAGGATTATTGTGAAGATTAATGAGTTAATATTTATAAAGCGTTTTGTACAGGGGGGAACTAAAAAAAACTGGACTTATCTTCTGGAGGGTGGGTCCCTTGTAGCACAGGCTTTCCCCACTAGGTGAGGGTTCTAGGAACCTATCCGTGTCAGTGTACCAGCCGGCATTATTGTAAGAGGCTGTGTTCGGCTTCAGTGAATTTTTTTGAAGACTCTTGTGATGTATTTGCCCATTTCACGATGGGTGATATACCAGTGCACCTGCCTACAATGCGCTGAGTGTTCAGCAGTTTTATGGCCAAAAAAATAGCATGACCCCCATGCCCCACCCTCCCTATTCACTCGATCTAGCCCCGAGAGACTTTTTGTTTGTTTGTTTCCCCTGATGAAAAAAGTCCTCAAAGGGAAACGTTTTGCTGATGTAGAAGAGCTAAAATAAAAAAAACAGCAGAAGCAGTAAAAGTCATCAAAGTTGACAAGTTTAAAAACTGCTTTGAGCCATGGCTGGTATAGCTCAGTGGTTTGATCACAGGCCTGAGAATCAAAGGGTTGCTGGTTCGATCCCCCAGTCGGGCCACATGCCTGGGCTGGGGAATGCGAGAGGCAACCACACATTGTCGTTCCTCTCCCTCACTTTCTCCCTCCCTTCCCCTGTGTCTAAAAAGAAAATAAATAAAATCTTTATTAAAAAAACTGCTCTGAGCAGTGGAAAAAACATCTCAATTGGTATATTGCATCAAATGGAGGGTACTTTGAAGGTGACTGAAATTTAAACATGTACAAATAAAAACACAATTTTTTATCAATAAAGTCCATTTTTGTTTTTTTGGGGGGGGGTCCCTTCTTACACCATACCTGGCTGACTGTAAACACTGGGATAAATGGAGGTTATGATAGGAAAATGGCAGTGATGAATGATGGAATATTTCTTTTCCTTGCTAATCACAAAGGTTACTACTACGAATCCTCTCACTGACCATTGTTCACATTTGAAGACTCAGTTTAGGGGAGACTGCCTCTGGAAGTTTTCTCACACTGTTCCTTCCAAATTACAAGCCTATTCTCAGATGTTACTTGTATTTCTCCCTCACTAGGCTGTGAATGCCTAGGAGGCAAGGATCAGACCTTTCTTTTCTATATAGTCCCAGGACCAACACAGGTGCTCAGTAAGTATTTAACACACTGTAAAGGTCTGTTGACCAAATCAATAAGTGAATGAACATGAGTAATATACACCAGCCTTGCAAATAACTTTCCTCCCACTTAGCAGCACAAGGACTTTTGGAAATACCTAGAATAAATGAAGCACAAATCAGTCAGGTGAATTTTTAAAAGGAAATTTATCTCACTGGCCTGACAACTCCAGCCAACTTTTAAGTAAATTGAAACGAGGGATCAAATTTTTCTTAGGGTAAAGCTGAAAAATTATACACATGACCCCAAACATTGTAGACAGCCTTTAAAAATCTTATTTTAAATAAATCCATCTAAATTTGCACAACAGAGTGGCAATGGAAAAGTGTTAATTGACAGAGAAGTCACAGCTTTTAACACTCCATTGATAGAGACAATTTTCAAAGTTAGGAGCTTTAAAGTTGTCTTGTGGTTTAAAAAAAACTTAACTACATGCACAAATACACACACACTTTTTTCATCTGTCCAGGCTCTATTTAACAGGATGTTAATAAACTGAAAAAATAACCATATTTCTAGGGAAAAAATAGTAACTGTATCCTAAGTAATTCAGTGTCCTCAATTATGTCTCTCTGCTGAGGAGGACCCAACGATGTTTGGTTAGAATTGGCGGTGGCTTTTCTTCCCAGGTTTTGGACCCAGCCAGCTGTCATTTGCCATTTTAACCAGCTTCAACTAAGATTCCCTTGTCTAGCTCAAAATATGTTTGATCATCTCTTTGGGAATGATTCCTAAATCAAATCCTTTTTTTATGGAGGAAGAAATTTTAATATTTCCACGCACTTAAAAAATACTTTGTATTTTTGAGCGCTGGGGTAGGATTTCTTTGGGGGGAGTCCTTCCTGTAAGCATACTCCATCCCAATTGTTCCTGCAGCTGGTTCCTATGGCTGGAAGGCAGAGATGAAACTGCCACACACACAGAGAATATCCATTCTGTTATGCCCGGGAGCACTTGAGTGATAGAACTGGAGCATGGGTTAGAGCACAGGGTGGAAGACTGAGATGTCTTCAGGGCCTGGCAAGTATGAGCAAGGGATAAGAAAGGTTAAGGCCATATGTAAGAGGAGTGTGAGAGGGGCAAGCGGGTGAAAGAATTTGAATTCAATTTGTAAAAAAACCCACTATGGGGCTTCCCATGGAACATGGCCAGCTGACCAATGTACTTATCTGCTTTTTCCTCCCAGACTCTTTTAAATGACAGTAAAGAAATAAAAAAGTTAAGAAACCACAAAGAAATCCTGAGAGGAGACATGGGCAGAGAACGATTTTCAGACAAGGCTGGGGAAACAACACACAGTGGAGGAGAGTAGTTAACTGACTCGCAGTGGAGGAAGCTACAGCCTTTAGAAGGTACAGGTGAGGACTACTAACACTGAATGGCTGAAACCACCAGTATTTCCCTTCCGTACAGTAGGAGACTCTGTCTGCCCTCAGTCTTCAAAGTGTCTTCTGTGGAACTTAACGGGAGAGGGCCCAGATGTAAGGCCGTCTTGGCACAGCTCAGGATGGGGATGAGGGTTAGCACTGGCTTGAAAACGGTTGCTGAGCCTCGGTCAGAGCTCTGAAATCAAAGGCCCCTCCCTCTCCATCCCAGTCCAGAACACTACATCAAATCTTACTAAAAAGTGACTGGAAATGAGTTATTGGAAACTGAGAACTTTCTTAAAAGGTCTCCAAGAAAAAGTCATTTCCTTTATCCCTGTTAACTGATGGTTATTGGTGTCAATTCAACACCAACTGGCCTCCCCAACTTGGGATGCAAGAGGAACGAAACTTTATTTAGTGCACGAAGCTCAACTGGCCTTCTGGTGAGGTCCTTCTGTGGCTAGACAGCTGCTCTCTGACCTAGTGAAACATCTTCACTGTTTCAGCTCCACACACGGAAACACTTTCCCGCGGAAGAGAAAAATTTGTTCCCCAAACAAGCAAGCAACTGACTTTTTATATATAGACAGAAGCTGCAATCCCTGCTTTCTGATTGGTCTGTCCTCATGCAAATGAGGTCTTCAAATCCTTGCATTTTAATTGGCCCAAAAGGTATTATCCTGATTGGCCAGAATGGAGCCATTTTGATGGTTAGTGAAGATGTTGAGGGGGGTTAGAGCTGTGCAATTCTGATTGGACAGGGCAATCCTCAGTCCTATTGGTTGAAATAAAATTCCAAGAACTCCTTTGTAAGGGTTGGCTCAGGTGGCAAGAACATATTGCAGGTACGCAGTTTCTGCTCACTTTTTCCCTGAAGTGTGGTCTCCGTGAGGGGCTCCTGTTTAGAATTGACTGCTAGGCTCTGGGGTTTTGTTGTTTGGTTTTTGTTTGTTTTTAATTTGACCCCCGTTAAGCCACCGTGAGCCCTTCTTACTAGGTATCTTCTTTCTCAGGGTTTGCAACCTTAAAAAAGTAGGGGCCATATTGAATATGCACACAACCCGCTCTTTAAAGGCAACTTTTCATCTGTACTGCCACAACAGTCTCTGTAACATCTGTGACTATGACAAGTACAGGCCTTCCAGACACCAAAAACTCCGTTCACCTTCCCTGGATGTCCCTTGGTTCCTGAAGTGACAGCAATATTGGAGAGGGAGAAGTCACTCAGCCAGTGGAACACAGCGCTTCCAGACCAAAGGGCGCTCCTTGCTCGCGGAGCTTCGGCGTTGTTTCCAGGGTAAGGCCAACGAGAGAGGGGCCCAGCGCGCCGGGTTCGCATCGCTTCCACGCCCACCTCCTCCCCGCTACGCGGCCCCTCCCTCTGCCAAAGCCCTGGACTCTTGGGGCTGCCCTTATTGTTGGTCGCGTCTGTCACTTTGTGGGCCGGGTGACATGAATGGATGAGCGGGACACACCTTCCAGCTTTCTGGAAAAACAAAAAATACAACAACAACCGGTCTGGATCTGCATAGAGAGTGGGAGGGACGCCCCTGAGAGCCCCCGGGAGCCTACGCCGCGGGCCAGGAACTCGCACAGCTTCCCCCTCCCACAGTCACTCCTCCCATCCTTTAAAAAAAGGCCCGACCCAAATAAATAATACCGCTCCAACTCTACCGGCGTCCTCGGTGCCCTTTCCTTCTTCCCTGGGGCGCGCGAGGTGGAAGGTGGGAGTGCGACCGGCCCGCGGGCGCCGCATCATGCTCCCCACTGCCGTAGCTGCCCACGCCGGCGCGTACTGGGACGTGGTGGCCTCCTCAGCGCTCCTCAACTTCCCCGCAGCGCCCGGCTTTGGCAACCTGGGCAAGAGTTTCCTGATCGAGAACTTGCTGCGGGCTGGGGGAGCCCCGACCCCAGGGCTGCCACCGCCCCCGCCTCACGGCCCCGCGGCCGCTCTAGCCACGGCCTCCGCCACCGCAGGCGCGCAGGTCCGGCCCCTGCCTGCGAGTCCCGTTCCCCTGAAGCTGTGCCCTGCCGCCGAACAAGTAAGCCCCGGCGGAGCGCCCTTTGGCACGCGGTGGGCTTTTCAAGTGCTCAGCCCCTCGGCGGACGGCGCAAGGCTGCCGGGCCGGGCTTCGGCTGACCGAGACTGTGCCTTCCATCCTTCAGCCCCAGGTGAGCCAGCTCTCCCCTTCCCTCGCGGGTCCAGCCTCTTCTCGCCTTTGGGTCCTAGGCTCTGGGCGCGCCGGTGGTGTGCACTGCGCGGGGAGTGCTCGGACCCAAGGACGCAGGAATCTGCTCCTGCCTGGAATCTTCCTAGAACATCTCGAGTTTTAGAGGGTAACCACCACTAATTGTGATTGTCCCCCCCCACGTCCTTTCCCATACCGCCGGCTTCCTCTCTGTGCCCTTCTTTCAACAAGTGGTAGGGCTACCTGGATTTTCAGGCCTTTTGGGAGAAACCCTGAAGGCACCTCGTTGTTAGCCGAAAAGGACAGCCCCAGTCCTTAGATCTCCGGGCTCACTGGGATCGCTCTCATTGGATTTCCTAAATTCTGCGTTTCTGCCCGCCGGCTTCTTTCCCCGAGGCCGCGCAACACTGTCCCTCTGGAAAGTTCCTGGCAAGGAGACCTTCGGCGCGGTCCGCTATGGGGGCATTTGCCACTTAAACTGTTGCGACGGTCGGGGCCCTTCAAGATCGCTCGCAAAGATCTTTGGAAGGAGAGTTGGGCCAAGTTTGGCTTTGGATCGCTAAGGAGCAAGGAAATCAGGCCGACTTTTTCTTGGTGCTGAGTTGAAACAACTGAATTGGCACCTGGAGTAGGAAGCTCACCAATAAATGGGAGTTTACTGAAAGAAGGGCAGTTTTGGTTTCTTCTAATTCTCGCATAAAACCTAAATGGTGTGAGTGGGAAGAGGATGGACAATTTAGCCAAATTTTAGCTAAAGGTTATGAAGGGGCTGCTGAAATTGGCGGTGTAAGAAGGAAAAGCCTCTTAGAGACTCAGAAGCTGACATCCAGTTGGATTAAACGTTTTTTGTCTGCGTCCTTAGACGATCTTAACTCATTCTTTTAATCCCTTTGGGTTTGTCCAGAATGACTAATAGACGCTTTTTCAGCAGATTCCATTGTCCCAGTAAACTGCTGGATCAAATTTATTGCTAATGGCTTTACAGAATTTAACATGTTTAGAACCTGTCCTGATCTACCAGTTGGAAATGGTTACTAACAGAATGGAACATATATAATTATATGAGCACCGCTCTCATTCACGTAGTATAAAACCAGAATTCTAGGAAGCCTTTTTGCACCCTGGGAGAGGAACAAATACAGTACAGTTAAGGCAAAGTTTATATGCCTTGGAAATTTGGGCCACTCTGTTCTTTTTGTAGTAGTAGGAAAATTAGAAACATATAAAGCAGGTTTGGGTAGACAAAAGTTAGTAAATGTCTCTTAAAAATAATATTTTCAAGCAAATTTAGTGATTTGCATAGCACTTGGTGGTTTGGCATTATGTTCATAGAAGTTATTTTTCAATGACCCTTATACTGCTCCTGATCATGATTTGCTACTCAACAATGGAAAATTACTTCACTTTAACCTTTGTAGATTTTACAGATTAAATTTAAGTAAACCAAATGCTCATGAATTCAGGTATGTCAGTAACTCTGAAAAATAATTTCTTATACCTATTTTTCATTTGGAATATTGCAATAATTAACAAAAGGGTTGCCTAACTACATTCTTTTGATTTTCAAGAACATATTCATTCTTGTACGCTTATTAAAGTGTCAAAATGCAAAAATATTTTTGGAATAAATAAGAGAGTATAAGAATTTATATTTTCCTTTGAAGTGTTTTGATATAGTTTAAGCACATTTTTTTCCTAATGTTTTATCTTGTCCTCATTGAAGATTTTTATGTTATCTTCTGTTAATTTTCATTTGGACAGATAACCTTTTATTTCAAAAAATCATTCCTGTAGAGAATGCATTTAATTTTTTGGAACTTGAAAAATGTCTCAAGAAGAAAATTAAAGCTCGGTAAATTTGTGCCCACAAATATGCTGCTAAAATGATCATTTACATTCATTTATTTTTCATAATTTGACAAAGAATGTAGTTTTCTGAACATTGCTCAGTTTTACTTAAATGACAGATTGTTACATTACCAAATGTTACAGGAATTATTTTATGCTGTGTGGAATTATGAAGTTATAATGAGTGTTGACAATGTTAGCTTTCACCTGAAAATTAGATGAGGATGAAAGTGATTATGTTCTGTAGAGAGTATAAAGGAAATAGAAAAGCTACTGTTTTCAGAACCATAACAATATTTCTTTCTGTAAAGGCAGTTAACAACCAGTTCTGATCCTTTAGACACTAAGGAGTGGATCACAAAATGTGATTTTTAATCATTTCAGCCTATCGACTACCCACATTTTTCTCAACCTTCATTTGCCGAGTACATCTAACTGTTGAATAAGAAAACCCCAGAGTTCTTTTTAAGTGCATTGGGGAAATAGAACACTATTTAACTAGGGGATGCATTTCTGCTTCATTATTTTTGTTACCTACTACTAATTATACCATGTATTTCATTCATTCAACAAATGCTTACAGTCTTCCATGTGCCAGGCTCTGTTCTAGGCCATTGAGATAATCCGTGATCACAACAGATAACTGTCTCTGCCCCTGTGGAGCCTACATTCCATGTTCTGTACTGCTTTATGGTTTACCAAGCATTTTTTAAATTGTTAGCTGCTTTAATCCTCACAATAGGCCAATTATTTTTCTACAATGATTATTTCACTTCCCAGTATTGTTTGGGTTTGAAGTATCAGTGTAAACATCTGTGAAGTATGGAAGAAAAAAAATTGCCCCAAATCTTCATATTCTTTAGCATAGTCGTTCATTGAATGTGAGAAACTAATGAGGAATGATGGAATAACCAATTACAGATCTCACAATAATAAATCAGATGCGATTTTGTGTCTGAGTCTATAAAAGAAATTGGCTTTTCCCTTTATCTTATTATGTGTCTGAAAGGTGGTGACAGTTAAACAGTAACACAGCTTTATTTACAGGTTATGGACCAAGGTAGAGATGTCAGTGCTTTGTCCCTGAAAATTGGCAAGTCTAAGTATTTAGCACAAGAAAAGAAACACTCTATATTCTTTGTCCCTGAAAATTGGTAAGTCTGAAGTATTTAGTGCAGGGAAAGAAACACTGTATAGCTATATGTTGCCAAGTTGTTCATATAGAGTAGTTTAAAAACTTTAAAAATCAAAGGACATTCCTCAAGGGTTGAGAAGGGCACATTTGGTACAATAATAGGTGGTAAGAAGGCTCACCTCGGGGGGTTGTATCTGAAAAAAAAAAACCTTGGATGCTATAGTTTATTAGTGGAAACCAGGAGGGTTTGCAAGTAAATTCTAATTCTCAGAAATCCTTCCCCAGAAGTTTATTTATGTCATTATTTGGCGATTCTTGTGCTAGATTAAAATATTTATCTTTTTGTATAAAAAAGTGGCCCTGAAATGGAAAAAGCTGAAAAATTGAAATTTATTTTGGTTATGCCACCAATTATCTTCAAAAGGAGTAAAACAAATAATCTTGCTTTTTCATAACATTTGTTATTTTAAGCATTTTAGGAAATGTTTGACATAAAGATAATTTTCTGAATATAACATTGATTATTAAATCTACTCCTTATGCTGCATATAAAAGGATTAAAAAACAAGTGTTTATTCTGGATAGGTGAATTGAACTATTCTTTATTTTTTTTTAGTCTTCACTTGAGGATATGTTAAGAGAAGAAGGGAGAGAGCGAGTGAGTGAGAGAAAGTATGTGTGTGAGACAGAAAGAGAGAGAGGGAGACAATGTGAGAGAGAAAAACATGGACCGGTTGACTCCTGCACACACCCCTACCTGGGATTCAACCTGCAAGCTAGGTACATACCATGTCTGTGAGTTGAACCCACAACCTTTTGTTGTACAGGACAACACTCCAACCAACTGAGCCACCCAGCCAGAGCTACCCTTTTTTTGTTTTTGTTTTTAAGGTAACTTTGTCAAGTAAATTGTACTGCAGTACAGAAATGGAACCAGATCTGTAGTTTGGGTTGGCTAGAAAGTCCTTTTAGATTTTTCCGTAAAATATAAGACACATTTTTCATTTTCACCAATAGCTTTATTGATTTGGATATTCTGAGTATGTCGGCTATCTCCCACTGTTGGTTTCTAGTAGGTAGAGGCTAGAGGTGCTGCTATATATCTTCCAATACCTAAGACAGCCCCACAAAGAAGAATTATTTGGTCAAAATGTCAATAATACCAAGAAACTTTGCAAACCACTTTTGACATGTTCAATCAGTCATAGCATCTTCTCTGAACACTGCACAAATCTTTTTTTGTGTTTCAGTTGCATTTTTACCTTTCTTCAAATAATAAAGCATAATACGGTGAAAATGTTGCATTTTCTTCTATCTTCAATATTAAAATGCCTGCACCAAAATTCACCAATTTTAATTATTTTAGGTACATGCTGTTATGACTACTGTCACAATACAATCTAACAAAATTGTTTAGAATGAAGTTAAAGACAACTAAATGCTACTAGAGCCATCGTACAGAAAAAAACAAACAAACTTTTCAATATTGTTTTCTGGTACCTGGTTAGGATTGTTTCTTGCCATTAATATTTAATGTGCACTCTAGTGTTCTCGTCCAGCCCCCAGTCTCAGTTGCACTTTACCTATTAATCCTTGATTCTGTCTTAAACTTATGTTTTGTGCTCCTGTTGGTAGTTCATTTCCATTTTCACTGAGATACACTGAAAGTGTGAAATAGAATAGGTTCTCTTACATTTTAGGTGCTCAAGGGAGGGAGAAGACGGATCTGTGCTCCAAGTGGGGATTTCAGTTCCAATGGAGCCTTTATGATCTGATTTATTAAGCCAGAGTAGATCACTTATTTTTGATGACACTGTGCTGCAGATTTGTTTTGGCAAGTTAAAATCCCAGTGTCTTGAATGTTGATGATGCTGACCCAGGGCAATGAGAGTGGGGAATCCAAATAATGATGGGACCTGTCTGGCTGTTTCCTTGCTCAGGCAGTCACCCCAACCATCTTTTGCTGGAATTTGTAAATAATATTAAACCATATTCTTACTACATCTGAGTAGTTTTTGTAATCTGCTTAACATATATTTGGAGTTACATTAACATATTAATAACTTTTACATGGTTCATGAAGAAACAGCTGTGAACAAATTGTTATGTGGTCTCCAAGTTAATAGACTCCTTCGAGTTCAAGGACAAGTTCTTACAGTGAAGACAGTCAGTTGGGCTGATAGTGCCGTTACTTCTGGTACCGACTGAGTAAGCCACAGTCCTTACAAAATAAGGTTTGAGTTGTAACTACAACAGGGTAATTTCTATGCTATTAATTTGCCTCTGACTTTAGCACCTAGCCTTCTCCCAACACTTAACCTATGTTTCTCTACTTCACCTTAACAGGGAATCTTAGTTTGTTAAAATGTATTGAAGCTATTGAGCTTTAATAATAAAACAGGAGTAAATCCAGCAGGCAAGGAGGAACATTTTACAACTTTCTCCTTAAATAATATTCACTTTAAGAATTTGAGGATTATTTTAAGAGGCACAATAGTTTCAGTGCCCAGAAAATTGCATATGGGTTTATGCAGAAGTAAACTTAGGATTCAGAGAGTTCAAGGTAACATGCAGGAAGCCAAAGGTTGCCATACGTTGTGGGCTATTTAAAAGGATTGTCTACAGTGATTTATCTACATTTGTTTGCCATAAATACGCATGTAGCTGAGAGGTTGGAAGCAGAGCTGTGAATTAGGCTCTGTTGTGTTCCTCTTTGAGTGTGCACCTTCTTCCTGTTCTCATGCTTACCAGAAAAAAGGTCTCTTTTTGCTCTAAGAAGATGTTTTATGCTTAGGTTTGCAGCCTGAACAATGATAGGAATGGTAGCAACTTGGAATAAGGAGGCAACATAGGTAATAGAAGTGTTCATAAAGTTCTTGGAGATCTTTGTTGTGAAAGTTTTTATAGAAGTGAAATGTTATCTTTAAAATGCTTAAAACAAATGTAGCCTTATCTTAGGGTAAGAGGGGTGTAAATGCTTCATTAACTCCTCATTCAGCCTAGTTTCTACCACCTTATTTCTCCTGTTGATGTTGTCCGTAATTTTAGAATCCATCTTATTATGTCTTTTGAGGAGACTTGATTTGTAGCTCTTAATATAGTGTCCACTCATTTTTGGGTTAACAGAGACTAAAAGTATTTTTTCTTACTTACAGATTTCTTTTTTTTTTTTTTTTTGGTAGTGAAGGTGCACAATTTTTAAATCAGTTAAGTAATTTCAACTTTTCATTTGAATACACCTGGAGTTAGTCAAGAATAAAAAGGCAAATTGTAAAAAGAAATAGTATGATTTTTATCTAGAAATGCTTGTTAGAATCCCTATTTAAGAGTTCATTAGATCATGTTTCTATTTTATATTATCATAATAAAAAATTGGATTTTTGCCTTAATGTATAATATGCTTAGCAGACCCTTGCATATTTTATTCCCAAATATTTTATTTTACTCTCAGTAATGTTTCCACTTTTAATAAAATCTCTCCTTTTCATTCTTTTTAGCCTCCAGTCAGTACTTGATTTGGCAATGCTGAGTGATTCATCACTGTACATAAAGTTACCATACTGATTTTATATTTAATAGCATTATTCATTTTGTCAACTACCTATTAGTTGGGAATATTTAAGAGGCATATTTTTTGTGGATTATGTGAACAGTAAAGTTACAGCATTAAAATTCTCTCTGAAGTCAAAGATCAAAAAGCCTCTATGAGTTTTTAGACTTTTGTTTCAGACCAAAGCATCCAGGAAAAGGAAAAAAAAATTCAAGCCTTTTTCTATATTTTGCTGAATATTTAATTACCTTCTTGTTTATAAATATTTCAAAGACGAACTCAGTTTTTCACTTTTCTTTCACATGTTCAGGCACCCTGCCATAAAAATGTTAATTTCATGAATTCCAAGTGACCATCAGAAATAGAATATGTACTGTATACATTTCTACCAGTCCTCTTTAGAGGATTCAAAAGTTCTTGTTCTTTAAAATGTTAAATCTCTGACACTTTTAAAATACAAATGTGTGAAGGAGTTCATAAACTATTCTTTGGTAAGATTTATGTACATTAAAAGAGAATAAAAATCATGACTGCTGGCCAGTCTTTTAATAGACTAACCTGGGGCTGGATTGAGTTTAGCTGCGTTGAACCAATTCTGTAGTTACATTGGTCATGAAACCAAAAGACAGTCTGTGTCTTCAAAGCAGGAACAGTCCCTCCTATTTGCTTACATATTTTCTATAGTTGCAAAAAATATTGTATGCCCTACAAAATCTAATGTATTTACTATCTGACCCTATATGGTGAAATCTTGCCAGTACTTTCTCCAAAGCATAAATGGCAAATTAGGTCATTTTAAAAATACTGTATATTTTCCAAACTGATTTTAGCAGCACTTCTGTAATTTCATAGCCTAGATTCACATCTAAGAGCTTTGTATTAATGATTATATAATCCTAAGAAATTCATGTAATCAACTTGAACCTCTGTTTCTTCATTTCAAAATGAGAACAGATGTTAGGGTTGACATTTAACTTTCAAATACTTCAAAAGCCCATTGATAGCATACAGAGAAGGATGTGAAAGACTCCTCTCCATCATTTCACCGTAAGTAAAACATAGGTACAGGAAGTATTGCTGTGTAAGAAACCCTCTCCAAACTTAGAGGCTTAAAGGAACAATTTATCATTTTCTCTCTCGATTTTTGTGGGCTGGGCTCATCTGGTTCTCCCTTCGAATCTCATTGCGGTTACATGTCTTTGGGGGCCAAGGTCATCAGAAGGCTCAGCTGGGCTGGATGTCTAAGATAGCTACTCACCTGGCCGACAGTGATGCTAGCTGTTGACTGGCTGCTCAACATCCACACTTGGGCTTTGCAAGTGTTTTGAGCTTCTTACAGCATGGCAGCTGGGTTCCGAAGGAGAGATTTATAGGAGCAAACATTGCAAGAAACCCAGGCTGTAACTCAAGGCTTCTCAAGACTGAGCCTTGAAAGTTCCTGAATGTCACTTCTTTTATATTCCTTAGTCAAGCAAGGCAGCAAGACCACCCCAAATGTAAGTGAATGGGAGATAGATCCCACCTCTCAATGGGAGGAGTGCCAAGTAATTTGTGGCCCTTTAACATCTGCTGTAGGCTGAAATCAGGGTAACCACCTTCAGACACAGCTCCTGCTGGGTATGTCTCCTGCTGGAGCAGACCAATTTAGGAATTAATCACCTGGCGTGGTATCACTGGAGCTCAAGGAGACTTCATTAAGGTTTTTAGAATTTTGAGAGCTACAGGTACTAGTCTGTTATGATAGTGCGTGACATCAAGTTTATAATAAAAAGAACAAGAGATTTCCTAAATCGAGCTCATTTTCTCAGAGCTTTCTAATAGAGACTCCTTGAAGGGAGAGGCAGCAGAGGTAGTGACCACCTTTCATTATTGCAGTGAGTGAGGGCTCCACAGGTTGAGGGGAAACCAGACCCAACCCACCTGCTGGTGTCGTCAGGAGGTGGTAGAAGGTGGTAGTGGGAGTGTCCAAGTAAATGGTTATCATTACCTATTGCTATGGCATATTATGGCAGTGGGACCCTTCCATTCAGCCTCTCTTTATTCCACCACATCTCATCCATTACTGCCTGGGGAAATTTTCTAAAATAAAGTTCATCATATCACCAAGCTAGTCCCCAAAACCTTAATTACCCCAATCTGACATCCGTCATATCAAATAAAAATATTCAGTGTGTCCTTCAAGACCTGAATTCTAACTGCCACGTTCAGTTCCTCCAAACACATTGCTTCATGTTGACTCCTTTAGCCTTGTCCCCACAGATAGGGTGGTCTCCTTAACCTGCCCCATGTGTCACCACCATCCTTGCCCTCTTTCCTGTTGTTCATAGTAAAAAAAAAATGGAGTTTTGCTTTAACATATAATATGCTTACCAGACCTTGCATATTTTATTCCAAAATATTTTATTTTACTTCGAGTAATGTTTCCACTTTTAATAAAGTCTCTCCTTTTCTTTCTTTTTTTTTTTTGCTATTCCAAATACCTTCAAAGTCCAGATTACGATGTTTTTCCTGCTTAAACATTTCTAACAATATTCTTTTTCTTTTTTTAAAATTTCTGTATTTCTGTGGAAGTCTGGCTCCTGCTGCTGCTTTTTATATGTTGTCTTCTTTTGTAAAGAGTTGATCTAAAATTATATGGTAATAGTAGACCTGAAGGCACTTCATGTGTTCTTCCCAGTGTCTCATCCTGACTACACGTTATAATCACTGGTGCAGCTTCTGAAACAGTGCTGTGTGAGGCGCCCACTCCTAGCCAGCCTGATTTAATCCATTCAGTGTGGGGCTCAGGCATCTGTATCTTTGAAAAGTACTGTGGATAATTCCAATGTGTATTAGGGTTGAGAACCACATATAGTAAGCAATTTTTTAGATCTCTTCTCCTTCTTGGAAAATGCCTCATATTTGACAGAACAACATTAAATTTGGAGTATTGAGAAATGTAAATTTTATTTCTTTGACCAGCAGATTTAAAATCTACAAGTTAAAGAGCATTAAAAAATAGAAAGTCTTCCAAGGAGGGAAACTACCCGTTTTCATTTTTTCAGTCTGAACGCATAGTGAATTATGTGATAGGTATGCAATAAATATTATTTGCATGGAATTAGAAGACATAATCAAGCAAGTAGACACTGTGTGTGATTTAACTTCTCATGAGTTGCACCAGAATATTCAGACCATTGTTTTTCTTTCTCTGAAATACTCGAGGCAAAAAAAAAAAAAAAAGCGCTGATTTCTGTTGTTTTCTGATAAGCAGAAAGGTAAATGATGAATTTAAGTAACTTGCTTTCTCTTGTGATTAAAGGCAAGTTCGCATGTAGATCACGTAAATTAATTATTTGCAGGTTGTGTGATAAAATAAATAACACACCATTGGATAACTGATATTTCTTAGGCCTTACTGCTGAAGACAGATAGTTGCTATTCATCAGTCTCAATTTTGGGTCCAAATATCTCCTTTTCAATTATGTATTACTTTTTGGTCAGAAGTTTAGATTTCTTCATTTCCAGTGTCCATGTACCTGGTACTTGAAGGAGGTCATTAAAACCATCCTTTTGAAATTATTTAATTCCCTGTTATTCTTTCCCAGAAGTATTTTTGACCCTTTGGTTACCTTAGTAAGACACCTTGGGACCTTGGCACATTTCTCCTCATCCTTCTTAAAATGTCTACCCAAACAGCATAGCACTTCAGTTTGCTCCGGAAATTTATTTGAAGGTTTTATTAGTGGTCTTTAGTATTCTTTCTCTGAAATGTCAGCTCAAGTCCGTTAGTACCACAGCTTGCATTGACAATAAAAAGAATGGGGTTTCACCCATTAAGGTGGGTGTTGTTCCTCTCCATCAGTAAAGAAGAATGAAAATAACAGAAACAATCAAAAAATTTATTGCTTGCTTTCTGGACAGGATTTTGAAAGTAATTTCTCTGTGGCGAGGCTTGTAACCGTCTTGGCTGTGGGCTTCTTAGATCACAGAACCATCTAGCTGGTTAAGTTAAAAAAAAAATTAGGCCAGTTCATTGTTAAAGTGGCTCTAAGTTCCCATCTTAATTAAACATTCAAAATAATTGTTAGAGATTTTGATTCTTTGTCTTCAGGAAGGTCGGAACATCTGATGAAGAAGTGAAAAGTTCATGAAGTTTTCTGTAAATAAGTAAGTTTAGTCATTTAGATTTGGACAGTTTAGCTCCAAAATTTTGAAGTCATTTGTTTGTAACGATTTCCCACAGAAATTGGAAGTTAGATTTGTTGGCAGGATACAAAATTTGGAGTATCTTGGAGTACTAAGAAAACCTAACATCATGCTGTAGAAACTGACAGCATGCATCTTTTTTCCATAGGAAAAACCATCTGTTTTTCTCTTATGGAAAGCTTGGGAGATGTGTCCATTTTCTGGGCTCCAGCTCTTATTGAATAGCTGGCAGTCTCTGTGCATGAAATTGTTATCCCTCATGGCCAATAATTAAACATTATGCCAAAATATTGATGTTCCTATTGTACATTTAAAAAACTTGCTTGAAAGTCATCATCACATTCTAGGTGAATGCCCATTTAGGTTGAATGTTAATGAATAAGTGACATAGAATGTGCCCGGTGTATGACAGGCGCTCCTTAAACATTATTATCATGAGTGTTGTTCGGTAAGCCTACAACGAATTGTTCCTAACATGATAAATGATAAAGTGACTGCATCTAGAATGTACTGATGGGCTTTGAAATGCATATCATCCAGGATGAAATTGCCTTGTTTTCAGCCCTTTTCTGAGAATCTTCAAAGTAGTTCTTAATGGCTTACAAAAGTTTTAACCCATCTGTCAACTTGTCACTTGGTTTTTTATCACACTTGAGTTTCCTTTTTTGCTCATTGCTTTAAAAACTGTGTGGTTTGTGACTATTTTAAATTATAATATATATTTTTCAAGGCATTGCATTATTTTAAATGGTTATTTCCTAATGCCATTCAACATGCCTGCAATCAAATGCTCAGCTGGATTAGCAACTGACTTATGTCAAAGTAAGAGCATGTTAAAAAAATGGAGCACTTAATTGGAATTTCACAGCGATTTCCACATAAACTAGTTTAAACAAGGTGTATTTATGTGTAGAAGTCAGGAATTGACTAATCTGCTGTGTAAATATGTCTGTTAAAGAGGTGCTTTAAAATGGTGAAGAATTTCTGCACAATAGGACTTTAAGCCTGGTCATGTCACATGTAGTTCTTTAGCCCCTGGAGTTGTTACTGTACATAGCATGTCATTTTGATTA
The DNA here is from genome assembly GCA_004026545.1 of Mormoops blainvillei. Lineage (NCBI taxonomy): Eukaryota > Metazoa > Chordata > Mammalia > Chiroptera > Mormoopidae > Mormoops > Mormoops blainvillei. The sequence goes on from PVJD01001737.1 coordinate 188,740, forward strand.
CAGCTTTACTATATTAAGAGGGTAACATACAGCAATATAACAAACTGTTCAATTGCAACTCTTTCTCCGGCTTAATTTAACCCTAAGATACAGAACTCAGAACCTCACTGATCACAAATGAATTTAACTAATCACTCGTCCCAAATGAACCATCCATTTTTTTACCCTTTATTTTCCTATTTTTAGGACTACAGGGTTACCCTGAGAAACCTGTTGGCTAGAGTAGTGAAATTTGTAATTTGTACATATCCAGCATCACTATTTTAATAGTATCAGAAGTGTATTAACTTCCTATACTTCATATTGAACAAAACTATTTTTGTGTCTACTTCCAGCTATCATGTTAAATGTTTAATTTTATGTATATAAGTGCAACATTGCTGAATCTTTTTCTTTTATCTCTATTTTAAAAATGACATAGAGCACAATAGCCATAGATTGTTAATTATCCATAGATTGTTAATTTTGGAGATGAAATAACTTAGCTTACAGAAATGCTTGAGGATAAACATAATGAGGTAACTTTTATGCACAGAATATATTTATATTTTTCCAAGTACTTAATATATTCATAGAAATAATGGAAGATGTAACTCTTTCCAAATAATGACATGCTTTTGGTAACGAAAGATGTTAAATCTAAATGAAACGACTTACTTCTATGATGGTTTTATAGTCAGTGTTAGAACAATTTATGGTAATAATGAAATTTTTGAAGTTTTATTAAACTTTTTGCACACCAAAATAGATCTTTTTTATACTGTGTTTAGTTGTATTTTCAAAACTGTGGTACATTTATACAATGGAATACTATGCAGCAGAAAGAAATAATTCCTACCCTTTGTGACAGCATGGTTGGAACTGGAGAACATTATGCTAAGTGAAATAAGCCAGTCAGTGAAAGAAAAACTAACAAGCAAAACAGAACCAGAGACATGGAAACGTGGAACAGGCTGAGAGCTGCCAGCGGGGAGGGAGGCAGAGGGGTGGTGGAAAGAAGGGGGAGGGACGAGTCAAAGAACATGTGTGAATGACCCATGGACATGGCCAGCGGTGTGGGCATTGACTGTAGGAGTGAGGAGTGGGCTGGTGGAGGAGGGCAAAGGGAATATATTGGGACAACTGTAATAGAATAAATAAGAATAATTAAAAAAAAGATACAGGGGGAAAAAGCTGTCAGGGTGATGGATTGTAAAAAAATTCAATTAAAAAATAAAATAATAAATAATGTATAATAAAAATAAATATAAATATGTGCCAACCTGGGGCAAAAAAATGACAGGCATTTTGTTATTTGAAAGTCCAGATATTACAAATAAAAAGTAATAGCGACTACTTTCCATTGGATTATTTAAAAAACCTGTATTTATAATTAACTTACAATCTGAAGGCATTACGAAACCTGAGACTATAAAATTCTTATTGGGAAATAGGCTTATTTTGATATGCCCTTCAATGGCATTGGTGAAAATAAACATGTGCTCATCAATTGATTAAAATACAAGTCTGAAATTACTGTGTTCTTAAAAGAAAGTATGCATTTGTATCAAAATAATTTTGACTGTATAATTAAGAAAAGAGTTGCCACTGGATATGAAGGGAGAGTAATAAAAACATTAGCTTGAATTCATGTTGTAGATTTCCAGGGCATCTGTTATGGAAGATGCTGTATTTTAACATGTGTCAGGGGAACAGGGAAGGGGTCAGTTCTTGATTGTCATTCTTTACCTAAGAAGATCAGACGTGTCCTATTTCTTAGATTTGCAGATCATTTATCCATTTATTGAAAATGTATTGACTATTTAGAGTGTGCTAGGTTTTCTTCTGAGTATGCCCTGGTAAAAGGAAATTGTCTGCCTTCAGGAAATCTCACCCATATTTACATTGTATTAAACCTCCTTATACTAAAGGGTATGGTGTAGTTAAGGTACTTTCCCAAAGGCTGGGATATAGTAAGTGCTCAATACAAAAGAGATCTTAAGGCCCTAGACAGGCAGCTCAGTTGGTTAGATTGTCGTCCTGATACGCCAGGGTTGTGAGTTTGACCCCCGATCAGGGCACTAACAGGGACCAATCAGTAAATGCATGGCTAAGTGGAACAACAAATCGATGTTTCTCCCTTCCTTCCTCTCTCTTTTTAAAATCAATTCAAAAAATAAGAGCTATTAATGTTCTATGACATCTTTTATAGTTATTTTTCATCTACCGAGGAAAAGAGTTTAAAATTTCTTTACTTACAAGAGTATGATAACTAGCCCATGTATATGCATTGAAAATATTAGGAACAGCATAGTTTAATAAAATGAGCAGAACAGAATTATATGGCAACTCCCTACACTATAAACATTAATACTTTCAGGTTAACTAGATTTCTCTTGTGATAAAATGTTATTATTCTTTTCAAATACTTTTAAACATGTAAAAGTGATCAGAAAAACTGCATTTTGTTAGGGAATTGCTCAGTAAATTAACTATTATAAACTTTGGAATCCAACTATATATAGAACCTTCTGAAAGTAAACAGTAGAGTAGTATAATCTCTTTTAAAAATTACACTTAAGCACTTAACATTCAAATTGTTTCTTGGCAAGTGTTATATCTAGAGCTGTGCTATTCAACACGATAGCCCCCAGCCATATGAGTCTCTTTAAACCTAAAATAATATAAATTAAAAATTCAGTCACCCAGTTTTACCAGCTACATTTCAAGTGGTTAATAGCCATATGTGGCAAGTAGATACCATACTGGACAGTGCAGATACAGGACATTTCTATCACCACAGATAGCTCTCTTGAATAATATTGCTCTAGAATATTTTAAATAAAGGAATATTTGATATATGATACTACTTGTAATTATGGCCACACGGAAAATGAACTATTATTACATTTGGTTTTGATCATTTGAGTCTTTTCATCACATCTTCCAAATTTTGATTAAATTATTTGGCAAGCTCTTTGACAGTTAAAGGCTGTTTTAAATAGACTTTAATTTTGTACAAGCAATAACTAAGAATCAGAAAATGAAGGGCTTTTACTCAATGACTTTTGGGAAACTGGAATTTTGAATATTGTCTAAAAGAAATGGATAATCAATGAGATCAATGCTTTCTCTGCAGCGCCTTCCAAACCTTTTTTCCTGAGTGCCCCGCCATTCTACTCCGCGTGCTGCGGTGGGTCCTGTCGGCGCCCTGCATCCCCCACTGCTTTTCCAAGTAAGTTTTTATGCTTCATCAGCAATGCCTCAGTTGTTCTGTAAACCAAAGCAGCAGGATTTAATGTGCTCTGGAAAACTAATTGGTAATGCAATGGCAAGGAGCTAATTCCTCACTAAAAATCACAGCGATCCTATTCAGGAGGTTTCCAGAGATTTATCAAACCTCAGCACACTGAGCAATTGTGAGCGGTTTCTAATGACATTGAAACCCAGGGCTGACACACCAAGGAAAACGACTTGTTTTCCATTTGCTATAAAAGATCTCAGAGGGACCAGTTTGGCTCTTTTTGAAATGTGTAGCAATAGCCATTTAAAGAGGGAAAAAGGAAGGCTAAGAAATTGTGCTGTGTAAAATTTCTATTCAACTTAAAATGTGACACAGAAAGTCACTAGGTGTCCGTAGAAGATAATTTAAAATCATTAAAGTTGTAAAAATAAATAAATTCCTCCCCTTTGTGATCTTGAAGAAAACCAACCAGCATCACAGGAAATATTTGCAAGAGAACTTTTCTTCAAACATTACAAAATTTAAATAGAGTCCAGTAATGGCGTGAGAAGGACAGTTCTCCAAAGCTTGTAGAGTGTGCACACACACACACATGCAGAGAAAAAAAATGTCTCACTAAAGGTCAATAAAATTCACCTTGATCTTGAGATTCCTGAGTTAGGTAGCAATCTGTAGGCAGAGAATTTGAGTTGATGATAAAGAAGTCCAGTGGAGGTGTGCACTTATTTCAGCTGCCCGAGGAAATATCTACTCAGGTGAACAACTCTGTCAGGTGAAAAGCGAAGTAAGAGTTGAGTCAGGCTCAAGTCAGAGCTCCATCACAGTTGAATTCAGAGCCCTGCCGCCTGTCTGCCTGTGTTTTATGAATGTTTCAGGAGGGCAGTGGCTCAACAGAATGGTTCCTGACAAGTGAGGCAGCAAATGCTGGCCGTTTAATGAGCTGCAAGCTTCTGAGCACCTCTTGAGGGGGCTGGTACTTTCCCACAGAGCACTTTACATGGCTGGGACCCAGCCACAATGGGTGACAGACCCGTGACCAATTGTCACTTTCACTTGACTCATCCACACGCGACCTCACCACGATTTTTCACTGTGCAGATGAACTTTAGGAACCATTTCACATGGAAAAGGCTTGGGCAAGGGTCAGTTGCCCCTTTGTATGGTCATAAAGCAAGGCCCTGTGTGCCAGTCTTTTCTCCTGTCTCACATTCCAAGTGAATTTCTGGACACCATTTAAAGCACTTGACGGAAAAATAAAGCAGTGAATGAAACTGACTTTTATAGACTCATTCTAGCTCATCTTCCCATATAACCCTGTCCACCCGAAAAGGGATTTAGTGGATGAGATGAGTGTATACAGGACTTGCTGAATACATAGGGTCCATTATCAACTGTGGGGATTGTTTATTAACCAGGACAGATACACTACTATTTTCGAAGTGACCTATTAATTGTCCATTTAACTAGAGTGTATTGATTCAAATAGAAAAATAGAAACCATGACTAAACCTTTTACTCGCTCCTTCAAGGTGGTCTCCCGTGAGGGCAATTGAAAACTGTTGTGCAAATTAAGGAGACATTTATCACCATATCTTTAAGTATCAGGAAAAGACTGCTGGAGTAGAGACCAAAAACCCAAACATCTGATACCATCTGATACAGTGGCATAGTGGCATCTCTGTGGAATTAAATCTTTAGTGTTGTATTCCAGGGGTGAAGATTAAAAGAGGTCCCATACCTAGTTTCAGTTATTTCACCTTGATGTAATGCTGTCCTCTACTTTAGAAAGCCTCTGGCAATGGAATTTAGGTAAGTGGAAATGGACAAAAAAATTCCATGTAACAGGTGGAGACGTTCATGTATGTGTTAGTGGGTATGTGTATTCACTCTCTAGTAGTGTTTTAATAGGAGTTTCTAAATCATGCAAGTACTCCACGTACTCTAGTGCCCAGGCTAGTTTAATAAACAGAGCACATAATAATAGTTGTAAAGACATTTCCTAGATAACTTCTTCTCAGTGGCTTGAAAACTTACTTTAAGCAAGTCTCATTTTCTACTGTCTGCTTCTCAGTCCTTCCCACTTTATGCTTTTGGTGTAACTGCTGTAATTAGTGTCCATCTCTGGAGGCCTCTAAGTCTCATGCTTGTCTTTATCCAATAAAGCACACAAGGGGGAAACTGGCCCAGCTCCGACTGAGGATAGAGAATGCTGCACCGGGTTTCTTTTTAGCTCTGAAGCTGACGTTTTATACCAGTTGAGCGATGCCACAAGTGTTTTAAATAAACTTTGGTGTCTCATTAGTTATAATTCTGAAATGAATTCCTTATTCTCTTGTTTATAATGTGCATTGTATTGGCAGCAAATAATAATGAAATGGTAGATTTATGTTGTCAATAAAGACTTTTACATAAATAACCATGATGCCAAGGAACAGTTAATAAGGCTTATGTCTGCATAGTAATCATTTTTATTTAAGGCGTTTACTAGATTTTCCCCTTTTCTTCTCTTTTTAATAATAAGAACGATTTTCATGCCCAAGCATTTAATTTTTTTTTTCCCATTGTACAAAAGAAAGAAAATGAACGGTTCAAGTAATCTTGTATCATGTTTCAGGTTGGAGAGCCAAAATTAACGTTTACACTAAGATGTTTAATAAGTGATGAAATCAACAGCCTTCATTATTGTTTCACAATATTGACTTCACTATTTCCGAGAGTATAGGATCAGATCAACATGCCCATAGCTAGCAAGGGAAACATCATTTTGACTCTTTTAACATGATTCACTTATTTAAAATTGATTTAGTTTTTCTCGTTAGCTTTTAGATTGATGATTGACTCATTGCAATGTGGAAACAATCATTCATCCAGTGCCCTTCCCACATATAATAAATACTGTAATAGGCTATTTAAGCACAACCCTTACAGGGGGGAAAATTAAAAGGCAGTGGTAAAAGTTCTCCCCTCCCTCAAAGCGGTGTAAGGAAAATCTTTGATATTACATCCATAAGGTTCTTTTCAAAATAACGCATTTCTCAGCTAAGAAGAAATGGAAAGTTCTAGAAATTATGCAGAGAATGACCTTAAGAAAAACTACCTGAAGAAAGTACAGGAGGCTTAATTACGTAGAATAGCTAATTGAATTCATCAGATAATTATTTTGTTTTGTCTTTGAGTACCCAACTTGAATTTGACCTTTTGGAAATTTTCTGTATTCAAAGACGAAGTATAAATGTGAGGCAGCGGGGAAATATTCTGGAACAAGTTTTCCTGCCTTTCTAGGGGAGGTGACCTTATAGTCTACATTTGAGATCATTTTACTCTCTCCCCTTCTTTGTTAAAACTTAAAAGAATATAATATACTCTCAAAATTTGACTTTAGGGTTTTGTCGAAGTAAGCAGGGAAGGGATATCATTGTCACCATGGTGCATGCAGGTCGGTGCAGTGGGCATCACTGTCAAAGAGGGGGCGGTGCTCTGGTGAGCGTTCTTGCCGCCCGACTTGCCTGTGCTCTCGGCTGGAGTGGTGAGTGGGCTGAGGAAATGGACAAGACCTGTGGAAATACATAAAAGGCTGCACAAAAGTTTCTTTTATAAAGATTTCTCTTCAGTGCTCTAATATCTTCAGAGGGATGCGGCATTGTGTTCAAATAGAGAAAGAAGCCTAATTATTTTGTCGAAAACATAATTGAATTTGTGCAGTAGGTTGAATGTAGGTCTTGACTTCTCAGTAGTGACGGGAGGGGTGCTCCGTAGATAAATGACACTCGGTCAACCAGGAAAAATGTTTAAAGGAGTCAGAGCCTCACAGACAATAGATTTTCCAAGTTGATGGCTCTATTCAGCATTTCTGCAGAGGCGGTGAAAGTATATGAGTAATGTCCCTGGAATGGAGTTCCCTTCTCTCCAAATGTTCGTAAGGGGTGGAGGGTGGTGGGGGCTGGGGAAGGAAACTACTTAGTGGTATAAGGTGCTTGTCCCTGATCTTGACTACAGCCCTTGCCTGAACAGAACATGAACTCTAACAGGGCAGCTAATACTAGATTCCCACGAACTAATGCATGGGTTCAGAATAGGGGAGCGAGAGAGTCGGATGCATAGAACAAAGCGGGAAAGGGTTGTACTAGTAGCTCAGTAGATGTCTAAAGAACGACGTGGAGCTGTTGAACTGTGCTTTGGGAAACAGAATATCCAGAACTAGGGAGAAAATAGTCCTGTCGGACTCTGTAATGGTCAGACTGACTACACCTGTTCAGTTCCGGTGGCCCACTTTAAAAGGCACATTGAACAAATTCGCATATGAAAACTGGGTCAGGAGGTAGTCAGCAACTAAAATGGTGAAGGGGCTCTGTGACTGGTCATGAATTTTTGAAAGCAGTTGAGTATGTTTGGCCTGGAGAAGAGAACTAATAGGGAGAACATGAGAATTATCTTCAAATTAGATATACTGTATTCACTGTAGATACAAAGGATAAACTTGGGGCCAATGAGTAGAGTTTGGTGGAAATTGAACTTGGGTCTAATATAAGGGAAACTTTTTAAGAAAATAGAACTGTATAATAATGAAATATTATTATAAAGCATTCCCAAATACTAGATTATATAGCGATTGGAAGATAACTTCCAGTTTAAACAGGGTGGGCTAGACAAAGGCGCTGTCTTTTCTCTCCATACCTCAAATCCACGGGAATTACATAAAATGCACACACACACGTACTCCCCACCTGAAAATAAGAAGGGTAAGGAAGCTCTTCACAGGTAATAAATTGAGAAAACCCTGAAAGTTGGGTGACAGGAAGTTACTGCTGTTTGAGTATTATTGCAGAAAATGATGAGCCCACAGAGAAAAATCATTCCATGTTTGAGGAGAGCTAACTCCAGGAAGGAGACAGACAGAGCCATGGTTCAAAATAACGTGCATTTGAAGAAGTAGTTAATGGAGGCCATTGGCATGTTAGCTGGCCTGGTGGAGAGGCTGCATTAAGCAAGTGATCCATCTCTTCAAGCTCTGAGAGGCTACTCTTGAAGTCCACTTGTACAAAAGAATGAAAGGATGCTGCTTCTGAAAGGTTTCTTGGTGATCTCTGACTTGAGCCATCCTGAAATAATCTTTTTAAATTTTTTTACTAAAAGCCTTGAGAGATGTAGATCCAGTGTTGCTTCATAGACTTGTACTCTAAATTTTCTTATAGTCACAAGGATATTGGGTCATCAGTTAGTCTTTAATACAGAAAGCTCATGTAAACTCAGAAAAAAAAACCCAAACCCCAAAACGGCAGAGCTTATTAGGAGTGGCCAACTCTTTGGGTTGCTGGGATCCCAGCGTGGCCCCGGTGGGGAGTAGAGGAGAACAGGAAACAGCAAGGCCAGTGCCGTGGTGGGGCCTGGAGCTTAGAATGGAGCAAAGACATGAATGGTCCAAGACCCTTTACAGGGCCCCTGGAGCGATAAGGAAACTGCCAGACGTGGGTCAGTAATCCAGAGATGCCAATGAGTTAAGGTGAGTCTGAACATCACACCGTTGCTGGGAAGGGACTCTTGGATTGTCGGGGTAGCCAGATAGGGCAGAAGTGCAGTTCTTTGCTTTTGGGCTGATGTCTAGAGTGACGGTATCAGGTACCCCTTGGTTCTGTAGGGCTCTCTGGTGGTAAGCAATAGCAATGCCCTGGCTTCAGGTTCAGACATGTTTCCTGGAGGGAGACACAGGCTTCCCCTAGTTTATCTAATGCCATGTTTTTCTATCACTCCATACACCTCCCTCCTCCACTTTCCCCAAACAACATCGCTCATAGACAGCACGCCTCCACTTGTAGTAGTGCCCACCATTGAGCCCACTACACAGGAGGATCCCCTGGGCGGTGGTGTTTGGAGGCTGTCTCAGGAGCCAGGGAGTCACGTCTTTGAAAACTTTTCTACCCTGAGTCATTTTGCTGTTTTAATTGGACTCTTCCCCACCTCCTGACTTCGTTCCCTACTCACTCATAACCTGTACCTCTTTGGTATAATTTTAAAGAGCACTGATTGACCTCACTCTGCTTGGATGTGTGACCTCTATTGCCTCAGTTGTTTTCCTGTGGAAAATGGCGGTGATAATATATACATCTGGTGATTGTTGTAAAGATTATGTGACATGCTGCATGTAGTTTGCACATATATCAGCACATGTTGAGCCCCAAATACATATGAAAGCTTCATTATAAAATAATCATCATAATGATATCCCAAATTTTGTAAAGCCTGTAGTACCTTGAATTGGTGGCCCTGACTTTAAATGTCTTCCTTCGCTACATGCCTTAAATCTGCATCTATTTATTTTTATATTATTCACTTGTTTGTTTATGTTTTGTCACATGGAAGCTTCCAGACAAGTCAGACATTTGTCAGGAACATAGGAACAGTCAGAGGTGTTTGTTGCTTCTAAATTTTCAGTAGCGTTTGAGTGATTTTTGAGTCACCAAGTTCTTAAAGTCCGTGTTTGTTTTTTGCAGGTATAAATTTGAGCACATATTCATAGGTTTCGAAAGAATGAAAATAGCATAAGTTCATCACTGTGGCTCATGGTTAAATCCAGAGGGAGCTTATAAAATACTCATGGGTCAGACATGCATAGGAGCATCAGTGGCAGAAGCAGCTTCTTGTAGAATCACGAGGCACATCATTGTATGAAAACATGCATGATTTGTGCACTGGGGGCAGTGCTGAGAGAAACCAGGCAACTAGCAAAGACAGGAAGAGTGTCATATTCTTTATCTTTACTATATTTTTTGCTTATTCATTGGTTGGATTCCTGTTTATTATAGGGCACTGAAATGTGAGGGCAAGACCCAGGAGTTAACCCTGCGGCCCTCACAGCCACTCCAGGTCTCTCTTTCAGAGAATGAGGTCTGGTTTGGGTCCATGACCCTCAAAATGTTAGTATGCACCACATTGTTGAAAATAACTGATTTATAGATTCTCTTGATAGGGATCTCGTTTCTCTTTACTTAAAAGTAGTTCATTAGCCAAAACTTACGAGTTTCTGTGAAAAGTTTTAGGGGGATTTAAATGTATTACTCCATTGTTTTATTTAAACATACAGATCTTGGTGAAGAAGGGTCTAAAACGAATAGAATCATGACATCTACTTATAAAACCTCTATTTAGAACAAAAATATAGGTATATATATTTTAAAACTAGCCTTGTAGGTCTGTAAATTTGTTTTGCATTTCTATATAGATACAACAAGTTTTATTAACTCAGAAAATATTGACTTTTCTAAAATGCTGTGTTGGTTAGGCCCTCCTCGAAAGGTTTTCCCCTGTGGCAAGTTATAACCTAAACTTGCTTCGGTCACCCCTAACCTTAATCTGCCTTCCCAGTTTATCTCCTGGGTTCTCCCCCTTCATACCCTGCCATCTGGAAACACCAAGCTGGGCAATAGTCCTGGATCCACCGTGTTTCACACTGTCCTTGTCCCTCTCATCTGCCTGCAAAGTTAATCCCTCTGCTCTTCCTGCTTTGTCTAGGTTGCCAGCAAGGGGAATTACTATCCTTCTAGCTGCTCTTTTCTCAGGACTTACTCTGTTGGCCTCCAAGACTAAGTGGCTTCTTATCTGGTGCCCTAAATACTTTCTCTGCTGCGGCCTGTGCGTATTTATCTCACTATACTGTGGCTGTCTGTGTTCTTCTTGGACCTCTCCTTATCAACCGTGAGCACCTGAAGGATGGATTAGATTCATTGTCAGTTGTCACTCCGCAACAACTCAATCACTCTGCTAGATTATTCCGCAAAAGATTGCTGGAATATTTTCTGTTTTCCTTAGAAAATAGAACCAGACTTAAGTACAGTGGAGCTGAATTATTTGTTCATAACTTTCCAACAGTAGCCTATCTTAGTGTTTATTTTTTCTTTCTCAATCTTTTTTATCTGAATTTTACTTAGTTGTAAGCATAGTATATATCTTACATATCATGTATATAACAGTGTAAATCTTTGTAGCTGCTTGATCTTCACAGTCCTCATCGTTAATGGCTTTTTAAAATTTCACTGAGTGGATATAGCATAATGTACTTTACCTTTGAATATTTAAGTTTAAACAAATATGGCTATAACAACGACAGATTGGATATGTTTAGAAACTAAGAATGCCAGAATCAAAATATCAGGTGAGAAGCGCACTCTGGAATTGGAGGAGACAATGGCCAGGCTGTGCCGGAGATGCCACGTGGCCCAGGTTCACACGCTGACCCAGGGCAGGGTGCAGAGGCTTGTAGTCACAGACAGGAGCTCTGGCTGCGTTTGCGAATGTCTTCTTCCTTCCCAGTCTGGACCCATCACACCTGAGTGAAGGAGCAGCGTGGGGCGGAGGAAGGATCCTCGAGTTTGGACTCAGAAAGCCTTGTTACCAGCGGAGTTCTGAGTCCTTTGTGGAGCTTTGGACCTTAACCACTCTGAAGACTTCATCGGTACAGAGGATGTCTGTGGCATATGATTCTTATAAGAATCAAATGAAATCCTACAAGGAGAAGTAAAATAGATTTGTGAGATCTTTACTGTAGGCTTAGCGGTGCAATTTTCTTGTGCTATTTCATCAGATCCTTAGAGCAACCATGTAAGGTAAGCTGACAGAGGGTAACTTGCTCCAAGTCACACTGGTAAGTGCTAAGATCCAAACCCACTTTTTCCATACTCCAAAGTCCTTTGTCCTGAGGTTTCCTAGAAAGGTGTCATCCCACCAGATAAATCTGTGCTCTGACATATTGCGGAACGGCCAATTCCAAGGTCTCTGTATCAAGGAAAGTTTAGGGAAGAAAAGTATTTAGAAAAAGATGGACCTATTGAGGTATGGAGAATATATTTTATTATTGATCAGTACTTCATAAAGCTACTTAAATCTCTGATAAAGAAATAGTGAATTCAATTGTCAAAACCTGAATTCAATATTGGACTTCGTCATGAGATAGCCAAAAAAAAAAGGGGGGGGAGTGGCCTGTAATGGAGAATTGACTAAGATCCAGTGAGAGGATGCATAGACAGGGCATCAGTGAAAGTAGATCTTTGTAAGGAATTCGGCCTGATTACATGCCAGGGGCTATGGCATTTCTAAGGAGATGTGAAGGTTACTGAGCTGGAAGAAAAGAGGGGGAGGAAAGTGATTCTTCTTGCAGTGTGAGGATGAACCAGGAGGAGTGGTAATCTGGGGCCGAGGGACTTGCTGGGAGATGTTTGCAGGCTTTTAGACAAATAGGAAAGGGAGGTATCATATTATAGAGGTAGAATTGACAAGATTTATTTATTTATTTATTTATTTATTTATTGACTGACTGACATTCTCTTTCTAAAATACAAGTCCGGACAGTGAGAGCGTTGTGTAGGGTTAGGAGCCTTTGTTTTGGATTCAGTCTTCCTGGGTTTGAAACCCTAACTGCATGACCTTGGATAAAGTTACATAAGCTATCTAGGCTTCATTTTATTCATCTATAAATTGGGGAGAACAATAGCATTCATAACATTGATTGGTTGGGAGGATTAATTGCACAGAATATGCTTATGTCTCTCATCATCATGTCACACACTGCCTAAACATTATCTTTCAGTCTTCACTACCTATTGAATAATGTACCAGACTCTTGTAGTCCTCTGTGATCTGGCTTGATTCCACTCCATCATCCCCATGCCAGAGGTCCAAATGTCTTCCAGAGCTTGGCAGGTAGAAGGCAAGCTAGGCGAGGCTCTGGTAAACTGGGGGTCACATGGTCCCTTTAAAGGAAGCACCCGCTATTCTGGTAGCCATTTGCTTTGTGGGAAAGTGAGCTGGTGTGGTTCCCTTTGAAGAGATGTTGGAAATGGACTTTACCTGAAACCTCCCAGTTAATTAATGTGGGCAATTAATCATAATTCCTAATCAACGTACTAAAACCAAACAAAGCCTGCCTGCAGGCTGGATACATTTGGCAGTGCACTCTCTGCTTCATGCCCTCCCCCAGCCTTGCAGCCTGTTTACGTATCCTTGGACAGACCTTATTCCTTTGTGCCACAGTGCTTTTAGACGTGCTGGTCACTCTGCCTAGATTGGCCTTTGTTCTTTCTCTTTTGAACTGGTTTGTTATTTTAGACTTGACTAAACCTGGCTGTTTTCTCTGAACCCATCATTTCCTCCTTTGTGATGCCAGAGCTTTTTACAGATCATTCTATTCTAGTACTTATGTCTGTATGAAATGTCTATTCATTTGCGTGTTTATTTAAAAATAATTATTAAGCACCAAAATGTAAATGGTGTCCCTGTTCCCCTGATGCCTGTTTTTGGGGGGATGGTCATGTGTCAGTGCTCCCACAAGAGGATGAGTTCCTTGAGGGCAGGGACCATGTGCTAATTGTCTGATACCCAGTGTATTAGCATCTTCTTGCTACTATAATAAATTTTCACAAACCTAGCTTCCTAAAATACTAACTTAATATCTTACAGTTATGGAAGTCCAGAGCCTGTAATGTTCTCACTTCACTAAATTAAGGTGTCAGCAGGGCTGCATTCCTTCTGAAGGCTCTAGGGGAGTATGGGTTCCCTTTCCTTTTCCAGTTTCCAGTAGCTGCCTGCATTTCTTGGCTTGTGGCCCCATCATCCTCCATCTCCAAAGTAAGAAATAATAGCATGTTCAGATCTCTCTCTGACTATGACTTCTTTTTTGCCTCCCGTTTCCACTTATAAGGACCTTTGTAATTACATTGGATATTACATGTAATTACATGATACTTGATATTACATGATACCCTTCTAATCTCAAGGTCAGTTGATTAGCAACTATAATTCCATCTGTAACCTTAACTTCCCCTTGCCATGTAATATAACATATTCACAACTTATGAGGATTAGGACATGGGCATCTTTGGGAAGGCCATTATTCTGCCTACCACAACTAGGAAGCTGAATGAATGAATGAACGAATGAATGAATGATGAATCAACCTCTTAGATGATGGGAACCAAGGACCAGTGTTGTACTAGCCACAGAAAAGCAGACAAAGTAGTAAATGCCTCAGATCTGAAGGAGTTGGTAATCAACTGAATTGGAGTGGTGGTGACTGGAGTGTCTTCCAAACCTTTTTTTGTGCTCCTAAGGTACCCTGCTTAGTAATACATTTTTATACTTGTGATGCTAGTTCAATAAACACCTTTCACTAGATTTTACAGACAATGTGTGTGATAAAACATATCTGTGCTATTTCTCAGTGTGTAGCATTGAACAGAGTGTCTGTCATGTGATCAGTGTCGAAAAATTTCTTGAGAGCATAAATGAATAACAAGTAAATGAAAAATTAGAGAAAAGTGAAGTGTTTAAACCGCCTACTACTTGTTCTGCATGGGATTTTGTTACCTGAGACCATAGACTTTCCAACATGGCACAGAATCGAGAAGGCAAAGAGCGTTTGTCAGATTCTTAAGAGTCCATGATCCATGATCAAAAGTTGCTACAGAAGCGCTGCTCTAAGTGTGCAGATTTCAGAGATGAGATAATTGAGCCATGGTGTAGACAAGGTGGATACTGCCCTGGGAAAGCCAGACTGACTTCTCCTCACTAAAGCTTTTGTATCTTTTTTCCCTCTCCAGGAGAGGAGAATGTGCTGCCTCTCCTGACACAGGACTCTAATTCCAAAGCTCGGAGGGGTATTTTAAGAAGAGCCGTCTTTTCTGAGGACCAGAGAAAGGCTCTGGAGAAAATGTTTCAGAAGCAGAAATATATCAGCAAAATAGACCGAAAGAAACTTGCCATCAACTTGGGACTAAAGGAATCACAGGTACTAAGGAGCAGGATGGTGACCACTACTCCTGATTTCTGAAGGAATGTGATGAAAACAATCCATTTGGCAAACACTTGTTATACTAGGCTGGATCCTGAAGCATTATTGAAATGATTTTCATACTTTTTTTAGTGGGTGGAAATATATGTCACAATTCCTCTTTGGAAGTAGGTCCATTTGCTGAGAGGCCTAGGTTTTTGCCGTATTAATTCTTCCCAAATAAACATAAATGCTAAGGATGTGGCATTTACACCATTAAATTGTTTGCTCAGTTTTTAGAAAAGCCTGCTACTTATTTTCCTACAAAAAAAGGAACAAATTTTCCTGTCTTTTCTTCATTTCCAATCCAAAAGCAAGGTATGAATGAGTGACTCATAAATACCTCTTTAATTTTATTGTTTTGCACTTAGGGTTTATGTCAAGTACAGTTAAGTAATTTCACATTTGCAGCATGCACACCTTTCTTGCACATCGATGTTTCATATAATTTTGAATGAGACTTTGTGACCTTTTGGGAAGCACAGAATACTCCATTTAAAGATTGGCCTGCTAGTTATAAATAATTAACTGTATAAGGTACTAGCATTTCCTATTTAATCCTTCTAATCATCATGTGAAACAAGCACTGTAATCATCCACGTTTTATAGATGAGGAAACACCGAGAAGTAGTCCTCAGTCCAGTGTCCCGTCACAGGCATCCTGACTGTGGCGTCTGCATTCTCCTTAACCCAAGCCACCGTGTACAGTTGTGAAGGATGTTCACTGCACCAGGGCACTTGGCTAAGGGGGGTGCCAGCCACTGAAACAGCAGGTGCTCTGCTTTCCAGGCGGCCTTTCCTGGTACAGGGCGATGTCCACCTGGATCTTTTAAATTAGCATAAAGGCATGGAAGGGCCAGCAGAGGCTTTGTGTTCACCACCACGCTCTGTTTTTCCATTGATACAAGTGACCCGGTTTCTAACTTTGGATTTTATTTAAACCAGTTATTTTTGGATGAAACTCTCCTTAACCCTGCTTGCTTTCCCTAGGGAAGTGGTCTGTTTCCCCTCCCCCCCCCCAGCTTTTTCTAGTCATAGGAAGCAGTATGTGGTAGGGCAGAGGGTCATTGGCCTACATCAGCCAGTCTGTGCTTTGCTCATGTGTGGTACTAATGGGTTCATAACCTTAATTGACTGCTGCGTACCTCAGTTTCTAATTTTAAAATCAGGGACCAATATAGAAGTTCTTTCTATGTCACAGAGCAATTTGGGGTATATGACAGATAAATCAGTAGCTATATCTGGATGGTCTGCTGTGCGCAAGACACTGCTGGGTAAGCAGTAAGAGGAAATATCGATAAGTACTGATTAAGAGACACCACTTGCACCCTGGGAATTTATGCAATCAACTGGAAAACAAAGCAGAAGCTCATGAACTTTTCGGTAAAAATGTAAGACCACAGTATAGGAGATATCACCTGGTAAGTTAGATATACTGCCAAGTAAAGGAGCTAGATCAGTAGTCCTCAAAATATATATGTGTGTGTGTATGTGTGTATATATATATGCAGGGTCTTATGATAACTCCTGTCTCTGGTAAGGAGAGACATGTCACTGGTCCACATGCATGTGGCGAGTCTAGCGATGGGACTGTCCAATCCTCAGAGGAATGGTGAGGCCTGAGGACCATAAGGGAGCCCAGTAGACCTGGCCTGTACGGCATTGGTACAGATAAGAAACTCCAGAATCGGAGAGGAGAAAATTTGCAGGTTTTGGAGGTCGGGGACCTTTGGTTGAATAGGAACTTGACGTAGGTATTAAAAGATGAAAAGTATTTTCCGCAGTGGCTGCACCAGTTTGCATTCCCACCAACAATGCACTAGGGTTCCTTTTCTCCACATCCTTGCCAGCACTTGCTGTTTGTTGATTTGTTTCTGATGGCCATTCTGACAGGTGTGAGGTGGTATCTCACTGTGGTTTTAATTTGCATCTCACTGATGGTTGGTGATGCTGAGCATCCTTTCATATGTGTCTGGGCCCTCTGTGTGCCCTCCTTGAAGAGGTGTCTTTTCAGGTCCTTTGCCCATTTTTTAATTGGATTGTTTGTCTTCCTGGAGTGGAGTTGTGTGAGTTCTTTATATATTTTGGGGATCAAACCCTGAGGTGTGATTGGCAAATATATTCAAATATATTTTCCCATATGGTTGATTCCTTTTCATTTATGGAAGTTCTTCAAAAAACTAAAAATAGAACTGCCTTTTGACCCAGCAGTTCCACTGCTGGGCTTATACCCTAAGAATCCTGAAAAACCAATTCAGAAGAACCTATGCACCCCAATGTTCATAACAGCACAATTTATAATAACCAAGAATGGGAAGCAACCTAAGTGCCCATCGGTAAATGAGTGGATCAAAAAACCATGGTACATTTACACAATGGAATACTACGAGGCAGAAAGAAAGAATGGAGCTCCTGCCCTTCACAACAGCATGGATGGAACTGGAGAGCATTATGCTAAGTGACATAAGCCAGGGGGTGAAAGACAGATATCATATGATCTCACCCATTAGTGAAACCTAATGAACAAAACAAACAAGCAAGCAAAATACAACCAGTGACATTGAAATAAAGAACAAACTAACAGTAACCAGAGGGGAAAGGGATAACGGGGGAAAGAAGGGGAAGGATCATCAAGGAACATGCATAAAGGACCCTTGGACAAAGGCAAAGGGGGGTAGGATTGAGGATGGGAGGTGGGGACGAGCGGGACAGGGGAGGGTGATGGGGGGAAAGTGGAGACAACTGTGCTTGAACAACAATAAAAAATTTTTTTAAAAGATGACAAGTGGCTAGGTTTCATCTGATAGTGCTCTGAGAAAGTGTGAAAATCTCTGATAGTACATAAGGTCTTAAAAATTGACAGTTGAAAAGAGTGCAGCAGGCATATTAAAGAATATTTATGAGGGGATGAGCGTAATCTCTTCACTCCAAGCAGACAAATTATTTTCCTGTTTGTATGCTATCTTCCAGTTTTTATCCGTAGGCACATAGTTTTACATATCGATTACATTGTTTTAAAAATTCAGGGACTTCAGGAATGAATGCTTTTTATTTTATTGAATTTGGTGAACATCTCAGAAGTAATTGAACATTTTCTTATTTGCATATATATCTAATTACACAATTAATGCATGGTATTTCTTATGGTAAATTCAAACAAAAGAGAAATTAATGAAGTTAAAAATGAAAGTCATGTACTTACTTTACAAGCCAACTCCTTGGTTACTAATATCTTTTTTTAATTGAATTTATTGGAGTGAACCCGCTTCACCAAACCATACTGGTTTCAAGTGTACAACTCAACAAAACATCATGTGCATGCTGCATGGCGTGCCCATTGCTCCAAGCAAAGACTCTTTCAGCCCCCATGCCCCCCTTTGCCCACTTCCACCTACCCTCACCCTTCTTAGCCTCTGGCTATCACCACAGTGTTGTCTGTGTCTGTGTGTTATGTATACATGTGTTTTCCTTCACCTTCTTTCATCCAGTCCTGCACCCGCTGTCCCTTCTGATGGCTAGCTGTCAGCCTGTTCCATGCATCTATGCCTCTATTTTGTGTGTCAGTTTATTTTGTTCATTAGATTCCACATATAAGTAAGATCATATGGTATTTGTCTTTGAATGGCTTACTTGACTTAGCATAATAATCTCCAGGTCCGTCCATGCTGTTGGAAAAGGTAAGATTTCCTTCTTCTTCTTTTTTTTTTTTTTTAACTACTGAATAGTATTCCGTTGTGTAAATTTACCACAGCTTTTTAATCCACTCATTGACTAATGGATGCTTGGGCTGTTTCCAGACCTTGGCTGTTGTAAATAACACTGCAATGATGATAGGGGTGCACATATTCTTTTGAATTAGTGTTTTGGGTTTCTTCAGATACATTCCCAAAAGTGAGGCCACAAAGTCAAAAAGCAGTTCCATTTTTAACTTTTGAGGAAACTCCATACTGTTTTCCATATTGGCTGTGCCAGTCTGTATTCCCACCAGCAGTGCACAAGGGTTGTCTTTTCTCTACATCCTTGGCAGCACTAATTTGTTGATTTATTGATGATGGGCATTCTGACAGGCTTGAGGTGATATCCATTGCGGTTTTAATTTGTATTTCTCTGATGACACTGAGCATTTTTCATGTGCCTGTCGACCATCTGTATATTCTCAATGGAGAAGTGTCTATTCAGGTCCTTTACCCATGTTTTAATTAGGTTGTTGGTTTTCCTGTTGTTGAATGGAGTAAGCGCTTTATATATTTTGGAAATTAACCGCTTATTAGGTGTATCATTGGCAAATGTGTTCTGCCATTCAGTGTGTTCCCTTTTCATTTTGTTGATGGTTTCCTTTGCTATACAAAACCTTTTTAGTTTGATGTAGCCCCATTTATTTATTTTTTCCTCTGTTTCCCTTGCCCTAGGAAATATATCTACACAAATATTGCTACCAGAAATGTCTGAAATTTTACTACCTGTGTTTTCTTCTAGAATTTTTATGGCTTCATGGCTCACATTTAAGTCTTTAATCCATTTTGAGTTTATTCTTGTGTATGATATAAGTTAGTGGTCTAGTTTCATTTTTTTCATGAATCTGTCCAATTTTCCCAGCACCGTTTATTGAAGAGAATGTCCTTACCCTATTGTATGTTCTTGCCTCCTTTGACAAATAACTGCTGTCATTTTTAAATGGGTCTTTTTTGAATTTATTGATATATCATGTATTTTTTAAGAAACAAATTTGTATGTGTGTTGTTTATGCACTAATATATAATAACAAACACATAGTGACTACCACGTGCCCTTACGTTTGGTGTCATTTGTCTTTTCAATAAGTCTGCGAGAGAACTACTTTTATTATTGCTGCTTTACAAATGAAGAAGCTGAGGCCTAGAATTGTATATGTGTAATTTTAAAGAAAAAATGGGATGACTCTATGCATATAATTTGACTTTTTCTGAAGGACAATACAAATTACCTGCATGACCAGCACACAGACCCCTCAACGGGACATTAGCTGGGCCAGCAGCCCCCGCCTGTCCGCCCTGGTCACTACCTGCTGCTACCACTATCTTGACTTCTAGCAGCATAGATCGATTTTGCCTATTTTCATGGAAATAGAATCATTTAGCACCTATGTTTGGTGTATGGCTTCTTTTACTTAACATTACGCCTGTGAGATTCATTCATGCTGTGGCATGTAGCAACAGCTCATTCGTATTCATCGCTGGGCATCGTCACTGGACAAACCAGGTTATTCATTTTAATGGTGGGCATTCGGATTGTTCCCAGCTTCTGGTTATTTTAAAAATGCGCTGACAGTGCCAGTTGTTTTACATTTTGCTTTTCCCCCCTGATTCAGATGTCACAGGGTGCATCTTTCCGTGTCAGTACTTACAGATTCACGTCATTCTTTTTTAATATCTCTTAACAGATAATTGCATAAATATGTCATAATTCATTTAGCATTCTCAACTGTAAGTCACTTCCAAATTTCACTGTTGCATTTCTTTATGCACTTTTAAAATATTTATGTAAGATAGGGAACTACGAGTAGGATTTATATGTAAAAGTGTATGTACCTTTTAAGTTGTCATAGATTAAAAAACTCTTTTCCAAATATAACATTACATCAAAATACTGAATTATATCAAATTTGCACCCTTAATAACACAGTCCCTTTTTGCAAACCCTCCACTGTTTATAATTTTTTAAAATGTTGCCAACTGTATTGGCAATGATTTTTAAAAAATTTCTTTGATTACCAGAACTTGAAGGTCTGTTAATCATTTTACTGGCTCTTTTTAATCTGTGATGGGCCTTTTCATGGCCAAACCATTTTTTTGTATCATATTGTCTCTTCATTGATATGTAGCAATTATTTAGCCATTAATAAAATTTCTGGAATATTACGGTTAGTAATATTTTCCCGTTATAACTGCAAAAATTCTCTTCAAGTTTGTGGCTTTTTTTATTGTGGTAGAATATACATGACATAAAATTTACCACTTTTACCTTTTTCAAATGTTCAATTCACTGGCATAAAGTAAATTCACATTTTTGTACAACCATCACCACCATCCTTCTCTAGAACTTTTCTCATCCTGCAAAACTGAAACTCTGTACCCATTAAACAATGTGTCTCTATTCCTCCCTCAAGCCCCTGGCAACCACCATTTTACTTTCTATCTCTATGAATTTGACTGTTCTAGGTAAGTTACATGAGTGGAATTATATTGTATCTGGCCTTTTGTGACTGGCTTACTTCATGTAGCATGATATCTTCAAGGTTCATTCATGTTGTAGTATGTGTCAGAATTTTCTTCTTATACATACAATAATATTTCATTGTATGTGCATGCTACATTTTGTTTATCATTCATCCATCAATGGACACTTGGGCTTCTTCCATTTTTTCGCTTTTGTGAATAATACTGCTAAGAACATGGGTATACAAATATGTCTTTGAGCCCATGCTTTTTTTAAATTATAGGTGGCATACAGTATTAATTTCAGGTGTGCTGCATGATAGGACATTTATATACCTTGTGATGTGATCACAACAGTAAGTCTAGTAACCGTCCATCACCGTGCAAAGTTATTACAGTATTATTGACCATATTCTCTGTGCCGTACGCTGTGCCTGGCTTATTGTCTTATAACTGGAGCTTTATACAGCTCATTTCCCTTCACCTCTTCACCCATTCTCCTACCCACCGCCCCTCTGGCAGTCATCACTTTGTTCTCTGTATCTAAGAGTCCATTTCTGTTTTGTTTGTTCATTTGTTTTGTTTTAGTTTTCACATATAAGTTAAACTGCACAGTGTTTGTCTTTGTCTGATTTATTTCACTTAGGATAATACCCTCTAACTCAGCAATTTCTACTGGTGTGTCACAAGAATTTTTAAAACATATAATACCTGGCTGTTTAGTCAGGGGCACTGACCTCTTTCACCTTAGATTGTCAAATTAAAAAATGACCCCAACCAAACACAACAATTGCTGTCAGAGATGAATGAGTCAAATCAAAATTATATCTGTTTTTTTGTCAGGTTGGCAAAATATATATTCTTGGTGTGTCACAAATTTTAGTAACCATGTGTGTATATACACACACACAATCTTCTTTATTCATCTATCAACAGATGCCTAGGCTACATTCATATCTTTGCTATCGTAAATAATGTAATGGACATACGGGTGTATATATGTTTTCAAATTTGTGTTTTCTTTGGATGAATACTTTTTAATTTGTTGAGGAACCTCCATACTTGTTTTCCATACTGGCTACACCAGTTTAGTTTCCCTTTCTTGACATTCTTTTCAACATTGGTTATTTATTGACTTTTTGATAATAGCCATTCTGACAGGTGTGAGGTAATACTTCTCTGTGGTTTTGATTTGCATTTTCCTGGTGGTTAGTAATGGTGAGCATCTTTTCACATGTCTGTTGACCATCTGTATGTTCTCTTTGGAGAAATATCTATTCAGGTCCCCTGCTAGTATTTTATCCAATTTTTTAAATTTGAATCGTATGAGTTCCATATATACTTTGGATATTAACCCCTTGTTAGATATATTATTTGCGAATATCTTCTCTCAGTGGCATTCTTCTCAGAACAAGAAATCATGAAATTTACATAAAACCGTAAAAGATCCTGAGTAGCCCAAACAATCTTGAAAAAGAACAAAGTTGGAGGTATCACACTTCCTGATTTCAGACTATACAACTATTATACTAATCAAAACAGCCTGATACTGGCACAAAAACAGACATAGGTCAAGGGAACAGAATAGAGAGTGCAGAAATAAAACCTCATTTATATGGTCAGTTAATCTGTGACAGAGGAGGCAAGATTATACATTGGGTTAAAGACAGCCTCTTCAATAAATGGTGTTGGGAAAACTGAACAGACACATGGAATGGAAATGAAATGACTAGTTTCTTACACCAAATACAACATAAACTAAAAATGGATTAAATACTTAAATATGAGACCTGAAGCCCTGGCCAGTGTGGCTCAGTTGACTGGGCGTATGGCAAAGTGAAAGGTCACTGGTTTGATTCCTGGTCAGGGAACATCCCTGGGTAGAAGGTTTGGTCCCTGATTGATTGATGTTTTTCTCTCACATCGGTGTTTCTCCTCCTCTCTTTCTCTCTCTCTTACCTTCTAATCTCTAAAAATAAATAAAATCTAATTTTTAATTAAAAAAAGCCTGAAAACATAAAACTTGAAGAAAACATAGAAAACCCTTTGACATTGGTCTTAGCAATATCTTTTTAGAAGTATCTCCTTGGGCAAGGGCAACAAAAGTGAAGATAAATAAATGGAACTGCATAAAACTAAAAAGCTTCTGAGTCCCTCCTTTTAATTCTGTTGGGCTGTTTGTGGATTTTCCTTATATTTATGGTGCCTTTATTTGCACATAAATTTCTTATTTTTACATAGTCAACTCTACCTTTTTATTTGTAGCCTCTGTGTTTTATGTCATTCTTAAGAAAACATTCATCTCCCCAAGAATATAATGGTAATCTCTTATATTTTATTCTAGAAATTTTATAGTTTTACTTTTATATTTAGTTGTTTAATCCATGTGGAATTTGTTTTTGTACTTGTTGAGAAGTAGAAATTTTTTCTCCCAAATATACATTTGTCCCAATACCATTGATTGTGAAGAAATTCCTTTCATGATTTTTTAAGTTGTGGTATCAAACAAAAAATTTCTGGAGATACAGAAAAGCTAAGAGAAGAGGAAAATAATGAATGTGATGAGAAAGGCAAGAATGGGCTTAGTGAAAACCATTAGAAGTAACTTGGCAGGCTTGCTCTCTAGGAGTAAAAGCCCACTGCAAGTAATAAGTTCATGAATAAAACCAAATGCTCTGGTATGTACACATTAGTACTGTTTTCTTATAAAAAGCCTTAGTCACAGAACCGTAACTGAGGTGGCAGTCTTGGACGCGGTTGCATAGGATTCTTTTGTAGTCATTTTGAATACTGCCAATGAAGTTGAAAGAATGAAGAAATTGTTTGGCCAATCTGGAGAAACTACCTTAGAAATTTTTCCTTCACTGGGAGAAATATTTGGTTAATAAACTTTAACAATTATTCCTTTAGGTAAATTTTTTTTTTCAGTTTTTGTTTTAAAAATAGATATCTACTAAATTGTTGGTGTAAGGCTTTAGTGTAGTGCCCAGGAAAGCAATGTGACTTGCTTTTAAGATACCAGGAAGCCAATTGTGAGCTTTTCTTCCCAGGCACAGTTGACTATACTGTAGGTGAAGAGGGAGGTTAACAGTAAAAAGGATTCCAGTGGGGTGGTGGGAAGGTATGGCTTAAATTAGAAACCACCATGATAATTGGGTTAATTACAGTCAATTGTTATTTATTGAACCAGAGTTTGATAAATTCTGGGAGTAATCAAACCTGGAAGCTGTAGAAAGCCTGAAGTTTATCAAAACAATATAAAATGTATTCTTAATTTAGTCTCCAAAAGTTCCTGATGAGATGTGAATGCTTCTAAGAGCCTGGGCACTAGTCTAAGTGTTTCCATTTTACTAGCTTTGTGACCTTGAACTGATTTATGGCTCTAAACCTCAGTTTTCTTACATGTTAATAAAGACTTCTTGCAGTCATTGCGGGGAGCAAATTACGTAATCCATGAAGAGTGCGTGGCCTGACACCGGGCACAAAATTAACACTCAGATGCTATTACTAGTAGATAACATTTCCTTTGAATAAATACTTTAGCATAGACTAAATGATTTAAAACATTGAAGAGAGTTAAATCAGTCTTGAAAGATGTCAGACTTACAGGATGTAACGTATTCACCACAGTTGTTTCGTTTTTTAAGTGTATATGGGGATATTGTACTTAAGTAATTTTTCAGATACATTTGAAGGAGCCCATGTGAAAAGCCCCGGGGACTCTCGCTAGGCTGGCTCGCGTAATAAGGCATATTCAGTAGAAGGCATAATAGAAGAAATTACGGTTTAAAATGCTGAAGTGAATTAACATGGAGTAAGTGATTATTTTATCCAATTATTTCATCAATAGGTGAAAATTTGGTTTCAGAACAGAAGGATGAAATGGCGGAATTCCAAAGAAAAGGAAGTGCTTTCCAACAGGTGTATCCAAGAAGTAAGCCTTCAAGAGGAGACCCTCTCACGATCTGCCCTCGGTTTCCCTTCTTCATGCCCTTCACTCTGGGACATCTCCCAACAGCACTCCAG
Source organism: Mormoops blainvillei (assembly GCA_004026545.1). Taxonomy (NCBI): domain Eukaryota; kingdom Metazoa; phylum Chordata; class Mammalia; order Chiroptera; family Mormoopidae; genus Mormoops; species Mormoops blainvillei. Next base: position 213,998 of record PVJD01001737.1, read on the forward strand.
TCCAAGATGGAGGGAGAATTCGCCAGAACCTCCAGAAAGACTCATCCAGGAGAGTTCAGGGGTACAGCCTCCAGAAGCAAATTCACTGCAAGGTGCCTTATATTTGTGTTCTGAAGAAGCTGGAGACAAGGGTGTACTTACTGGGACCGTCTGAATGGAAGCATCCCTCCATGTTAATTTAAAAAAACACTTAACTAATAATCTTTGGACTTTAAATCCAGCTAGCTTATGCCTCATCGGTGCCTAAAACCTAACACCTCTGGAGTGATGCATGAACTAATGCTTTAGGAAACTCTTTCCAGTGTTCTGTTATTCAGATTTACTTTGTAAGTGGAATAGAATCTCCCGGAAAGTACAATGGAACTGAAAAACAATGAGAGTAATAGTTGGCTCAGCCTGAGTATGTGTATATATGGTGTGTCTCTATGTGTGTATATATATAAATATTCATTAAAATACATTAGTAGAAACCAGTTCCTCTTTAAATACTGCATGGAGCAAATTCATTTCCTTTTATATGAAGAAAAACCAACCCATTGACCAAATGTCATTAATTTTTTAAAAATAATGTAAAAGTTGGACTTGAGTCCAAATTTTTATATAAGAACATGTTTTTTAAAATTTTCTATTTTCTGGTTTTGTTCAGTATCCAGCTGTACATGAGATTTAACAACTCCACAGTCCTAATCAAATGAGCCACTGTTAGCTATATACATTGAAAATATGTATTTACAATTAATCCAATAAGCAAACTAGAAGGATTTCTGATTGTAACTACTAGTATTCTTAATTTTCAAGTCACCATCATGAGGGTGTTACTCTTTTAACTAATGATTATCTTTTGATCTCTTCTCTGTAAGAATGGGCCTTAATCAGGGCTCACAATGTAAAATGCCTTTTAGGGCCTGTCGGGTGAAACGAGGGCACGACCCACCTAAAGATATTGGAGTTTAATACTTTTTAAAGTACTGTGTTGGCCAAATGAAACATCTGTGCCAAGCAGTTTGTGACCTGCAGCCAAGACTTAAAAAAATGTCACAATTTTTAAAATGTTCCCAACTGGACTACAAAACACAATACTGATGGAATCTGTAGTGATTTCTCTTTGCACTTCTACTTAGAGACTCAATTTTCCAGTTAGGTACTATACACTATATATATTAGGTTATTTTATGTATTAACAAACACCACACAGATGTTTAATGTTTTTGAATACCCTGAAATAGTATTATTATAAAATTGCCTTTCTGGTAACGATTTGCTTAGTTAATCTAGAATTTTTATTCCAGGTCCAAGAAAAAATTATGTTTTACTTTGAAGGAAATGAGGCAGAAAAAGGAAATGATGTGGTTTTGAACTAGGTTATTATTAATCTGTGGACAAGAAACATTATTAGAAGTTCATGATGTGGAATTTTGTTAGTGAGAAAGCTACATAAAGAGAGCAACTTCTAATTTGCTTATGTTCTTAACTGTACACTTGGAGGGTTTAAAAGATAATATTTCACCACTATGCTGCACACCTGAAACTGATATAATATTGAATGTCAACTTAATTGAAAAATAAAAAAAGTATTAAAAAAGAAAAGATAATAGTTTTAGCCAGCATCAGGAAATTACTTTCTGTGAATGGAATTTGAATTGGTATATACTGGCCTGTGTCTTTATCACAAGATCTTTTATTTAAAAGTCATTTCTGAAGAAGCTTTTCTCAGTGCCTCTTTGTGGGAAGTAGAGCAGGGATCTTCTGACAACAAATTAAATTTCGAATTTTTTTAAATTTTTAAGTTATTAGTTTTAGGTATACAACATAGTGATTAGACATTTATATAACTTAGGAAGTGATCACCCTGAAGAATGATTTATAATGTGGTTTCTTTTCTTTATATGATGTTAACCTCATTTACATTTATTGGGTCCTTATTATGTGTGAGAGACTGTGCTAAGCCTTTAGGGTGGGTTAACTTATTCAATCCTCATGACAATAACCCTATGACCTAGGCAATATTGCTGTCAGCATTCCTGTTACCCAGACAGGGGGCCTGAGGCTGTATGGTTAGGGTGATCACCCATGGTCATGAGGTTAATAAATGGAATTTGGACCCTGGCAGTCATGTTTCAAATCTTGAAATCTTACCATCCACGTGGGGGTGCATTGGAAGATGTAACATTTTGAGAGTTGCAGTGAAATTTATTAAAGAAATTCAGAATGACATTATACTTTACAAGCTCTTTTTTGGGGAATGGTTTTCTCGTCAGCGTTCTCTTCTCTATTCATTTTGAGGTTTAGGGAAAGTAAAGAATTGCAGAAGCCTCTAACTATGAAGTCTTTGTAGAGATTAATCCCATAGGAGTGTGAAATTAAAGTATATTTTTTATCAATCATTGCTAAAAATAACTTACTTATCTTTGGTCAATGTCTATTGAGAATAACTTGAAAATCAAATGAGAGAAACTGTCATGACCATTGATTACCCAGGTTTTAGAAGCGAGCTAATTGGTACTTAAATGATCTTCCCCTAGGGTTTCGCCCCAAGCTCTGAGACTCAGCAGAGACTCCTCTTTGTAAGATTGGCTTGATATTTGAATATACAAATAAATCTTTTAATTGGTTTCCACTTTGGAATGTGTTAAAGCTTAGGAAAAGTACTCTTTGGAGGAATATATTAGGACTTAGAAAACGCACAAGCACATACCACGGTATGCACACATATGCCTGCTATGCCTTGACTTGGCCTGAAACTGTTGGAAATAACTGCTGGGCTTGATATTCTAATTGACGAGGATCTCCCTTCACTCTCAACGGATGCTCTGTTAACCCTCCATTCACCTACAGTGTACTTATACGTGTATTTTCTTCTGTTACCTAGACACTGACTCTTTTTCTCCATGCAATCACGTATTAGTATATTTGTTGCTTTCCAGACAAACACTGCTCTAGTAAGCACCAGGACCACAGAGGCCTGGAGGCAAAAATAATTTTGAAAATTTAAGTAAATTTTCAAATGGATCTTAAGCAAATGAGAAGAAAAAAATGGTGAGCACCATCATCTAGCACTTGTAAGTCATCTTTATAAAGATGACTATTTCATAAAGCTAAGTATAAAGGGCTAGAAGTATGTAAGCAGGTCAGGAATGATCACTGGATGTGGAAACAGAGAAAGCCACAATTATCGATGCTTAAAAGGCAACTCTCTTTTCTTAGTAATGAGGTAGTTTGAGTGGGGAATCCAGTTATTTAGACCAGTGATTTACAGTGAAACTGTAAAAATCCATACACGTGAACAGGCCATACCTTCCGATCAATTTTCGGTATGTGCTCAGGTTTGGACATACGTTTCACATACACCCTTCAATGTCTGCACCCTTCAGTGTCCACACCTTCCTCTCTATCCCTGAGAATTATTATACATACAATTTTTTTCACAATCACAATTAAATATCCTTGTCCAAACTGCATGTGTTCATTCTGTACCCCCTTCACTCCCCAGTCTGATGCATTTTTTATTTATTTTAATTTTTAAAACTAAGTTTATTGGGGTAACACTGGTTAATAAGACTACATAAGTTTTAGGTGTACAGTTGTGGAATAACCTGTATATTGATGCATCCTTTTAAAAGCTACATACTCCCCAACATGCACCACAACCCATCCCTTGATGTGCAGTGATTTTGTCAAGGTCTTTTGGCCTTTTAATACAACAAAGCTCATTCCATGCATTCATAAGCTCAGTAGATACTGCATCTGCAGTCACATGAAATCCATGAAAATACTTTTTCTTTCTGGACTTCAACACTTAGTGGGCACTGTGTGTGAGGCATTATCCTGGGCTCTATGGAGACAAATGAGGGAGAGCATGGCTCTTGCCCTCACGGAACTTAGAATCTACCCTCCTTGCCAAACAGTGTTGGGAATATTCTATGCTGCTGTTGACTGGATCCAGTAAAATTGGGGCAGAAAAATAATCTACCATCCTCCAAAGACCCCATCTCCTCATTTGTAGTGGTGGAGGTGGTGAAGGGCTCCTCTATTCAGAAAAATATAAACTACTTGGCATTGCTGGTATTTGATGCTGTCTCTCCTCCATTCAGTCACATCAATCCAAAGGGGAACCAGAAGGCGTTTGAGGGAAGAATTCAGTATTTTCTTTTCTTCATAGTGCACCCTACCCTCAACTTTCTTTTCTTCCTTCTCAGACTCAGACAAGCCTGTAGGCATGGTGGGTGGGAAGAGTGAAGTACAAGCAAACAATACAAAAGGGGGGGGGGATGAGGATGATGAGTATTCTTGAGTGTGTAGGGAACATTTTGCAGAGTTAATGTGTATCTTTTATAAACGATTTGTGAAATAAACAACCTATTTAATAATCAACTACCTTGAGGACATAGCACTAGCCCCACAAAAATGGTTCTTAGCTTCCAGCTAATAGTTGGGTTCCATTCCATTATTATTTTTGGTTATAAAATTTTACATGCTCTTTATAAAGAAACACACTTAAAAATATAGCTAACAAAGAAAAAATTATGTATAATTCTGCCATCTGGAGATAGCCAATTTAGCTCTCATGAAAACTTTTCACTTTTGATCGCATGTGTATGTAGATATGTGTGTGTCTAAAATTTGGATCATAGTGTTTATCCAGATTATCCTGCTTTTGTTTTACTTTACACAGAGAACACTTTCTGAAGCCATGAAAAATTCTTTGAAAGTATTTTTGATGGTTGCATAATATTCCACTGTAACTCCTCCACTCCTTGAGGTGGACCAGGGAACGAGTCCAGGAGGTAACAGGTCATGGATAGAATGATCGTGGGTTCTTGTACCATAAAATGTACTGAAGAATAGCAATCTAATGCTCATTTCTTTTAACTCAATGAAACTAGCAAACATAAAACACAGAATAAAAATTTAGGGGATTTGGGCTTATACTTTCAGTGGCATTGAATGTCAAAGAGCATTAAGTATCAAATGGAGAGTCTCTTCCAAAAAGCCACTGTGAAGTTGGTCAAAATCCATGGGAGCGTGCATGCTTGGATTTTAGCACACAGCCAGCAGCGAGCTTACCAATGTAGGGCAATATTCTCCCTCTGTTCAATGTGCTTTACAGTCACATTGGTACATTATTTAGCTTTTCTGAGTATGTATTTTTGTCCACAACATGTGCAGAAGTGAAGCAAATAAGTCGGTCACCATCTAAAGATGATGATGACAAGGCTGCTTTGCCTTTTTAGCCTAGAATCCATCAGATGTCACAGCCCAACAGATATTCTCTTGAAGTTGCTTGAATAACAGAAATTATGGGGGTGATCTTTGGGAATCAGTACATTGCAAGATTAAAAGGGAGCCTTTAATGTTAATTAAACATAAAGCAGAACCACTGAGTGTGGGCTCTAATCAAAAGCTGAAAAATCAGGCATGTCAAATTCTAAAACAATACAGTGATATAATTAATTCATGGTATATATCTAACTCTATTACTATGAGTTTTCATTATGGTTTCCTAGGGCTGCCTAGGATTACCACAAACTGTGTGGCTTAACACTGCAAAATGTATCCTTTCATAGTGGTGGAGGTCAAAAAATCCCCAGTCAAGATGTCAGCAAGGTCGTGTTCCCCCTGAAGAGTTCAGGAAGCTGCCCCTTCCAGCTTCTGGTGGCTCTAAGGGTTCTTTGGCTTGGGCTCTGACTCAGTCTCTACCTTTGACTCTATGTGGTCTGTGTGCCTGTATCACAAATTTCCCTCTGCCTTTCTCCAAGGACACCTGTCATTGGTTTTAGAGCTGACTCTAAAGTCCAGGATAATCACACTCAAACTTCATTGCATCTGCAAAGGCCCCCCCCGCCTTTTTTTTTCCAAATAAGGTCACATTTACAGTCCAGGAGTTAGGATTTGGACATGCTTTTATGGGAACTACTATTCAACATACTATAGCTATATTCTACAGTATCACAGCAAAAATATTCAAAATAAAAACAAAACACTTCTGTTTGGATTTCCCACAATGGAATTTGACTTACATTGCTTTGGCTTAAGCTTTTGTACCAACCAAGCAATACACTTCTTGCAAGAATATTTGAAGCAGAGAAATTTTTGTAAAAATTGACTACATTTGGGATTTCTTTCTACACTGGGAAAATTTAAGAAAATACAGGGCTAATTTTTTAAAGCTTTCACATGGATTCCAGATGTTGACCATTTAATCCAAGAAGGTGTTTCCTTATTATACAAATGTGGTGCACATCAAGAAATTGGCATTGTTTAATTTATGACTCACACGTGAACCATTGTTTTTTGTGATATAGTTATTTTAACTGATTCATAAACTAAACAATGTCAATATTTTGGACACATACCATATTTGTATAATGAGGAAACACCTTCTTACATTAAATGGTCAACATCTGGGACCCATGTGGGAATTTCTTTGAAATTTTAAATAAGACAAATTAGCATGGCATACATGTTCTCAGAGATGCAGTTAGCTGGTAATCAAAAGACAGAGTGAACTTGGTACTACATGTGCTTAAGCAAATAGGGATGTTGTTGATAGAAACATTCAATAATGTTTTCACAGCTCTACTTTGGGAATGGGGAAAATGGAGGCATGGAGTGAGATACAAAACAGGCAATTCTCAGTCAGGGATCAAAAATCAACTCTTAGTTGGAGTATAAGTTATCAAAAACTTTCTGGAGAGAAATTTGATGACACAAACAAGGTGGTAAATGAGCATACCCTGTGATGAGACAGTTCCACTTACTGGAATTTATCTTAAGGAAATAGAAATGTGCAAGTAGTTTTGTATAATAGGATGCTCACCATAACATATTAGACTTTTTTAGAGCAGTTTTAGGTTCACGATGAAACTGAGTGGAGGGTACAGAGATTTCCCAATATGCCTTCGGCCCCCGGGCCCCGTCCTCCCCCACTATCAACATCTAGCACCAGAGCAGTATGTTTCTTACAACTGAAGAACCTACACACCTACGCTGACACGTCATTATCACTAAAGTCCATAGTTTACATTAGGTTTCACTTTTGCTGTTGTATAGCCTATGGATTTTGAAAAAGGTATAATAGCATGTATCTACCACTACAGTATTATACAGAGTAGTTTCACTGCTCTAATAGTCTTCTCATAATATGTTTTTGATAACAATAGAACATTGGTGAAATGAATTTTAGCAAATTTATATAATGAAGTCCTATAAAGCTATTGAAAATAATATTGTTGATGAATGATGATCTATAAAAATGGTCATGGTTCATTGTTAAGGGAAAAAAACAGATTATAAAACAATATGTTAATAGCCAAAAATTGTGTGTGTGTGTGTGCGTGTGTGCGTGCGCGCGTGCGCGCGCAGGTTTAGAAAAAAAGACCGTATACCCATATATTAACTGTAGCTGTCTCTGAGTTGGGTTAAAGATGATGTTTGCTTTCTTTTCCTTGCTCTTTATTTTCCAAATAATCTATTTTATATCATGTTACTTTTAAAATTAAAAACAAATTTTAATATGGCTGCCTTATAAACATCTCAAATTCAAATGAACTTTTCTTTCTTTTCTTTTTCCTTATAAATATTACCTCAGAATACAACGGTTGTGCTTGGTGGCCTTTTATTAAGCCTCTTAACAACTTGATTCTTCACATGTAAATGTTTTTTGCTAGATTACTTCTAAGATGCCTTTTAGAATAAATTCTCTTCTGTCTTAATTGTAGTGGTAAACTCTTCTAGAGCTTAGCCAGAAGCTATTTATATTTCTAGACCACATGGCCTTTAGAATTTAACTCCTTAGGGGAGCAACTGTGAGAGAAGGAAAGAATTCCTTGATCCTTGGAACCATTTTGCCTAGAAGCTAGGACCCTGCAGTTCCAAGACAGCTTGCAGGCAGGTGGGACACATGTTTAAATCACCATCAGGTTAGATATTGTTTTCCTGGTTGACAATTCACATTGTATTTTGAATTCTTCCTGAATTTATTATTATATTTCTTCTTCCCTTTTAATGTAAACCTCAAATCTCTACATTTTTCTGTTTTCCTTCTAATAAACAGTCCATATACAATACAGTATACAGATGATGTGTTATAAAATTGTATACCTTAAATCTATATAATTTTATTAACCAATATCACCCTAATAAACTCAGTTAAAAATTTCCCAGTAGAAATTGGGTACAAGAAGTTAAGTGTGAGTTCTTCTTTTATCTCAAATATTCACTAGTAGTTCCTTCTTTCAGTAAATAGCAAAATAAGACAACCAGTTGCTGAATTCATGAAAGTCAACTTGGCACTTTTTTCCTTGCTCCCATCTTGTATAATTACAGCAGTCCTTGAATAACATGATACATCATTTTATTCAACATCCTTACATTGTAATATTGAAAAAAAAATTGCTTCCCAGCCAGAACAGGGCCACTGTGTGCATGGAGTTTGCACCGTCTTCCCACATCTGTGTTGGTTTCCTCCAGGGACTCTGGGTTCCTCCCACAATCCCAAAGACGTGCACAATTAGGTGCACTGACGTGTCTACATCGTCCCAGTCGAGTAAGTGTGTGGGGATGTGTGAGTGCGCCTGTGATGGAATGGCGTCCTGTTCCGAGCTGCTGGGACGGGCCCTGGCCCACCTGGATCCTGAGCTGGAATAAGCAGGCTGGAAAGGAATTCTGTTACTCGTTTTTATTCATTTTTCTTTTCTTTTTAAAAGAGAACAAATCAATTCTGTTTATTTACTTTTCAATAAGTTTAAGTCCTTGAGGGGTACAGCATTACACGGATTCTGTGTCCAATGGCCTTCACAGGAAGGTTGTTTGGAATTGAGCACAAGCCAGGCCACTGTTTCCATAAATGTGTTACCTTTCCCCAGATTACTCTGGTTTTGTCTGATTTGCCACCAGGAGTCACTGTGGTGTTCTTTGCTTCGTACACAGAAGTACACCTCTTGCCTGGACAGAATTCAGTTTCATCTCGAGCATAAACACCTTCCATTTTAACAAGAGCTGTGTGCTCCCTCTGGTTCTGGAGAGCCTGCTTATAGCCAGTAAAGGGCCTTGGACCACAGGTTTCCAGACGTATTTGTCATTGCAGAAGTCCTATTCCCCGCAGGCCCACAGGCCCGCAGGCTCCAGGACAGCAGGAAGACGAAGGCCTATTCTTCTTTCTTAAACGTATATGTAGCTCACATGTTTCAGTGTTTACTATCAGAAATGGCTTGGGTCTTTATTTAGGAGTGTGGTGATGTTTTGTGACCAGAAATATGCTGTAGGAACTTGACTTTTGTCTCTATCAGTTAGCCTATGGTAAAATTAATTGCACTATACAATCTCATGAAACAATTTGGGGGGATTGACCTCCCAAGCAGTCAAAAATTCTCGTATAACTTTGACTCCCCCAAAACTTAACTGCAGCCAGCCCTGTGTATTTACTGATTTAACATCTGCAGATTTAACCAACTGTTGATTGAAAATAGTAATTTCAGTGTGAGGTTGGAAATATGTGGTTGTGGATAGCTGACTGTACTGACTGCCTACTGTTGACTGGAAACCTTACCAATAACATAAATTGTCAATTAACATATATTGTATATGTTTGTATTATATACTGCATTCTTACAAAAGTAAGCTAGAGAAAATAGAAAATCATTAGGAAGAGAAAATACATATACTGTATTTATTGAAAAAAAAATCATCTTCTATGTCACCCTCACAGTTCAAACCTGTGTTTTTCAGAGTCAACTTAAAGGTACTTCTTAGAGCCACAATTTCTGAGCAGCTGTCAATGACATTCCGTGAGAGCTTACTGTAATTACCAGGTCTCATCTATTCCTTCTGCTGGCCATCTCCTCAATCTGCCTTCTCCTATCCATTCCCTTAGCCACGAATGCATTCCAGATTATCATTGTCTCTGTACTTGGTTTCCTAGCAGTCTCTCTGCATGCCTTCTAGGTTCCTTCTAACTCCTTCTCCGGGTTGTAATTAGAATGATCCTTTTAAAATGTAAGTCTGATCATGTCGTTTTTCTCATTACAATTTTTCTGTTTCTTCCATAAGCTAAGATCAACACCAACATCCTTCACATAGTTCACGGTGTCCATTGAGATCTGATCCTTGCTCATCTCTCTGTCTCATCTCTCTCCACTTTCTTTCTTGTTTTCTAAATCCCAAGTATGCTGGATTTTCTTCATTTCCTTAAAATTCTTTAGCCCTCATACTCAAGTCGTCTTTTTTTGTATATTTTATTGATTACGCTATTACAGTTGTCCCATTTTTTTCTGCCCTTTATCCCCTCCGCCCTGCACCGCATCTCATCACCCCTACACCTGTTAGTTCATGTTTATGGGTTGTACATATCAGTTCTTTGGCTTCTTAATTTCCTATACTATTCTTAGCCTCCCCCTATATATATATATATATATATATTTTTTTTTTGGTCAACATTTTCCCACCACCACTTTCTCCAGCCCCACCCCTCCCCACCTCCCACCCTCAATCCTTCCCCCATTTGGCTTTGTTGATGGATACTTTCTGCCTGTTCCTTGATGACCCTTTCCCTCCTTTTCCCCTGTTATCCCCCTCCCCCTCCCTCCTCCCATCTGGTTACTGTCAGTTTATTTTTTATTTCAATGTTGCTGGTTATGTTTTACTTGCTTATTTATTTTGTTGATTAGGTTCCACTTATAGGTGAGGTCATATGGTATGTGTCTTTCACTGCCTGGCTTATTTCACTTAGCATGATGCTCTCCAGTTCCATCCATGCTGTCACGAAGCGTAGGAGCTCCTTCTTCCTTTCTGCTGCATAATATTCCATTGAGTAAATGTACCATGGTTTTTTGATCCACTCATTTACTGATGGGCACTTAGGTTGCTTTCAATTCTTGGCTATTGTAAATTGTGCACTATGAACATTGGGGTGCATAGGTTCTTAAGAATTGGTGTTTCAGGATTCTTAGGGTATAATCCTAGCAGTGGAATTGCTGGGTCAAAAAGCACTTTCATTTTTAGTTTTCTGAGGAAATTCCAAACTGCTTTCCACAGTGACTGCACCAGTCTGCATTCCCACCAACAGTGTACCAGGGCTCCCTTTCTCCGCATCCTTGCCAGCACTTGTTGTTTGTTGATTTGTTTATGATGGCCATTCGGGCTGGTGTGAAGTGGTATCTCATTGTGGTTTTAATTTGCATCTCTCTGATGGCTAGTGACATAAACTAATCTCAGACTACTCTCCTTCTTTGCTCCCACCTACATTTCTTCTAACCTACTCTTACTCAGCCTTCAGATCTTCCCTGGTCTCCCAGGTTAAATCCCCTATTGGATGTTAAATCCCCTATTGGATGCTTCACTCTAAACTTCCCTTTTCCCAACACCCTTGCCACCCTTGAAATCACCTACTTGTTTTTTCTCCCTGACCTTAGGAATCTAGGTAGACTTCAAACTCTGTAAGGTCAGCAAACCTGCTTGTATCCCCCTGCCACTATTCTTAATAGCTAGCAGGGAGCCTGGAATTTGGTAATTCCACAATAAATATTTGTTGTTTGATTTTAAATTACGTATATTTAAGAGTTGTACTCTGGCGTTCCCCACGCACTTGTCTGTCATACGGCTCTCTAGGTGAATGGCACTGATGATGCACGTGTGGAGAAGGCAGGGGAGTAAGGGTGGCACAAGGAGCACCCGCATCAGTTGTCATGGGGCGGACCAGGACAGTTTGTGAAGATCGGTGGGCTCACTGTGAAATGCTCGCAGTAGAACCTCGGTCCTCGAACTGAATTTGTTTCAGAAAGCTGTTCGAGAAGCGATTTGTTTGAAAACTGAATCCTTTTTTTCCCATTAGAAATAATGTAAATTGAATTAATCCATTCCAGGCCCCCACATGATTCCCTGTTTTAACCGTTCTTATATACAGCATATGTCTACTGTACTGCTTAATCTATAAACAAACACTTTTAAAACAAGAAGGACATGAAATGTAAATGGATATTTAACAAAAAGGAAATGAAATGTGTGGTAAAAATGGAAATTTACATACATGCTAGAACTATCAATGACTAGAGCTATTGATGACTGAATAGAGAGGAGGGATGGGGGGGTGTTATTGTTTGCAAGGGGAGGCCCCTTCCAGAAAAATTTCAGGTAGCTGTTCTTCTGGGGTTCCTTCTCTCTTTTGTCTCTTTGCTCCACTAGAACTTGACTTCAGGTTCACTGGGCCTCTGTCAGACTGAAAACCTAGCCGATGATGTTTGTTCTTCCCTATGTTTTAATACTTGCCTGAAATGAAACTCTGCATTGTCATCGAAGAAGTTTAATCACACAGTTTGTTCCTTTTCGTCAGGGTGATATTTCTCAATAAAACTTTGCTTTTCTCCCCATTTCCCAAGCATTTCCTTAATTAGCAAAATAGGGGTACCCTCCTTTCCCTCTTCCTCCTCTAAGTGAGAGCCTCAGCTGCCATCTGTTGCTGTTCCCTCTGAAGGCCTGGGAGTTCCTCAGTGGTCAGCTCCATGTCGTGGGCCTCCCCAACTCCTCCACATCATCGCCATCCACCTCCAAGCCCATGGACTTTCCCAGAAACACGGTATCCTCCACAGCAGACACAGGCTCATCCTCAAAGCCCTCAAAGCCTCTTTCAGCAACAGACTCAGGCCCTGCTTCCAGTCTGCTCGCAGGGCCCTGGGAGACATGCCCACTTATGCTTTGTCTATGAGCCTTAAGCACGTGAGGTTATTATCATGTTCCTTCCAGAATTCCCTGAGGGTTAAATTAGTTGTAGAGGTCACCTCAAAATACTTGGAACAGTGCCTTTCTGTAGAGCTTCTTGAAATTAACCTGCTGGTTCATGGGCTGGCTGAGAGGAGTTGTGTTAGGTGGCAAGACCTTACCAGTGATGAAGCTGTCCACCTCCACCAGCTCGGCCTCCAAGCCGGAGGGTGGGCAGGAGCGTTGCCCATTACAAGAAGTGCCCTGCGTGGCAGTTGTTTTTCCCAGAGGTATTTCTTCACACTTGGGGCAAATGCTTCATGAATCCACTCCATAAAAAATTTCCTGATTACCCAGGCTTTGCTATTAACCCTTCACATCACCTTCAGCTTGTTTTTCATGACATTATTATTATTATTTTTTTTGAAAACTCTTAGGTTTTCTGAATGGTGGACAAGTAGAGGCTTCAGTTTAAAGTCCCCATTCACATTCCCACATGACAATAATGTCAGCCTGTCCTGCATTGGCTTGTATCCCAGAAATGACTTCTCTTGTGTAACATAGGTCCGCTTTGGCATTTTCTTCCAGAAGAGGCCTGTCTCATCACCTTGAACCCTTTTAGGGGGACAAACCACTTGGTCTCCACGTATTCCTGAAATTCTGGTGCTGGTGAAGTCTAGGATCAGACCACGGGGATGGAGGGCTGAGAGGGTGGAAAGAAAGGTCAGTGTGATAAAGAAGGGAGGAGCTGGAAGATTTCCCATGGCTTTTAGAATGAAGTTTAAATTCTGCAAAAGGGTGCATACGTCTTTGTGACATGGCGTCTAGTTAATTCTCAGTCCAGCCTCATCACTGGCCGCCATCTCTTCACTCCAGACATTTTTCATTGCATCTCGCCCTTCACAGTCTCACTCTTGCCTTCAGGCCTTTCTTTGCTCATGTTCTTTCACTCTTCCTAGAACACTCAAACCTTGTTGCACTCCGCTTTCATTCCTCAGCTACACGCGTTTTAAAATTTTCTAGATATTATTTCACCTGTTAAGATGTACCCAAACATAAAATTCTGGGTGAGTCATTCCTCTTTTTGCTTTTGGAGAGACACTATACTTCTTTTATAACTGCAAGCGTTGTTTCCACACTAGCCTATACAACACCGAGTTTTAATATTTGTTTAGACTTGCTCATATCTTAGTACATGCTCCGATTTTATAATTATTCCATTTGTGTTTTGACAGGAATGTTGGATACAGAGTTCTGTATAGACCTTCATTTATTTATATGTTTAGTCATTCATTCTTTCTTTTAACAATGTCTGTGAAGTGTGTACAATGTTCCAGGAAATCTTTGAGATACATCGGTGAACATCAGTGAAAAAACAGACAGAAATCTCTGCTTGAAATGCTTCCATTTTGGGGGAGGAAGACAGATAATAAATAATGAGTATACCATGTAAGTAAATTAGAAGTGCGTAAGAATCTGATAAAGGCAATGGAGGGAAAAGTAATATTGGAGGTGTGGGGGTGGTTTTTTTCATTTGTAAATAAAGGTGTCATGGAAGGATTAACTAAGAAGATGTTGTTTGAGCAAAGGCTTGAAGAAGGTGAGGAAATCAGTCATTGAAGTACCTGGGGGAAGCACATTTCAGGCGGCAGGGACGGGGAGTGCACAGGATATTCATGGGAAGACAGGCTAGGCAGCTGCAGGCACCAGTAAGTGGGAACTTCTGTGCTATGTTCAAAGGGCAGCAAGGAGGCAGTGCGACTGGAGGGGTGCGAACAACAAAGAGAATAAGAAAAGATGAGGTCAGGTAATAAGAAGTGCACTTCATGATAAGATCCTTGGGTTTTTCTCTGAATGGGATGAAAGGGGAACAGGGATGTGAAGATATGATTTACATTCTCAAAGGGTCACTGTGGCGATAGTGTTGAGAATACACTAAAAGGGGAAGGATGGAAGCGGGAAGGTCAGAGGAACAGTGTGACAATCATCCAAGAAGATAGTGGAGGCTTGGACAATGGTAGTAGCATGGTAGTAGAGAGAGGTGGTTGAATTGTGGGTATATTTAAAAGATAGTGCCAAATGAATTTCTTGACAGAATAAAGGTGGTATGAGACAGAGAGGATAAAGATGACTCCAAGTTTGCCGCCTGGGCTCATGGAGGAATGAAACTAAGATAGGGAAGTGTGTGGGTGTGTTAGGGTTTTGGGAGGGAGATCGGAAATGAAGTCTGAACCATGTTGAGTTTGTATTTTTATTTATTTATTTTTGATTTAATTTGTATTTTTTTCCATTAATCCCCTCCCCACAGCAATCACCGCACTGTTGTCCATTTCCATGAATCCTTTTTCCTATTTGCTCAGTCCATTAATCCCCAACCTCTCCCCACTTAGGAGAGCTTGTATTTTTTTAAATTAAAATTTATCTCTGTTCCTTTCATGCACCTCACTGTCAGGGAAACAGTCTGACGCACACGTCTGAAATAACATGCAGTGGCACACTCTGCGGAAAGGCAAAGCACCACAGGCACACCGACCAGCTCTCCAGGGTTCTCAGCTTGTGGGGCTTGCTTTTGAATTTACATTAATTCCTAAAAGCCAGGAATGTCATCTCCAAAGGAAATGTTAAAGCGGTTTTAAAAAAAAAAAATCATCACTCTATTTATTATTATAGTTGTATAAATGGACTATATTTTCTTTAAGAAATGAAAAATTGAGAAGAAAATACTCTTAATATATGTTAGTACAGGTCATCAGGAAAAAATACTGTGACAAGCTTGTGTCTTTGACACCAAGAAGATATTTTAGCCTGACCTTTAATATGCTTCTCAAGTGTTCTAGTAGATGCTTCTTTTCTGTTACTTTTCATCCTTTTTCACATCTCATATTAGAGGGTTTGTATAACCATTAAAATTTTATTAACAGGTGTAAATCCTGTATCTACAGATTTCTTCTCAAAAGGCACGTTTACCCAGCAGATAGCCCAGAAGTTTTATTCCCATGAACACCTTAGCCATGAAAAAAACTCAACAGGACACAGACCAATCCAATGAATAGAAGAAGAAATCTACTGTGTTTTGGAAGGTTTGGTGCATTGGGTTGGCCTAGGATTATGAAACCTTAATCCCTGTTGTAAACAGGAAGCTGAATGTGAGTCCTTCCATACTGTGTTGTCCATTTACTCTGTAGGCCAAGAAAACTACTGGTCTCAGATGCCCTTGCCCGACAGTCGCAGAGCCAGCCCTTGGAGGTTCAACAATAACATCATAAATTATCCCTCCAGTGATGAGAAAGGAAGGCACCACCACCAGAATGTACACCGTCATGGCCGAGGGCATGTGCAACAGGGCAGCTTCTTCAGCTTCAGGCTGGGGCATTTGCGCACTAAGAATGGGACTCGGTACAAAATCTTCACGTTGGCGGCGGCAAGGCAAGTTTGTGGTGTTAATGAGTTCATCAAGTGGAGATGGTCAGTAGGCAATTGGATGTACAAAAGTAGGCTTCAGGAGAGAAGCCTGAGCTAGAGACATACATTCAAGGGTCATTATCATATAGACAGCATTTAAGCCCTGAGACTGGATGAGGTTGCCCAGGGCATGAGCATGGGAAGGGAAGAGAAGAGGACCAAGGGCTCAGCTCTGAAGTTCTCCAACATTATGAGATCTGACAGAGATGAGCAACCCTAAGACAGTGGTCCCCAACTTTTTTGGCACCAGGGACTGGTTTCATGGAAGATAATTTTTCCACGGACAAGAGTCAGGGGTGGTGGTTTTGGGATGATTCAAGTGCATTATATTTATTGTGTACCTTATTTCTACTCTTATTACATTGTAATATATAATGAAATAATTATACAACTCGCCATAATGCAGAATCAGTGGGAGCCCTGAGCTTGTTTTCCTTCAACTAGATGGTCCCATCTGGGGGTGATGGGAGACAGTGACACCCACAGTGTGTTGTTTATGTCCAGTCTACTCCATAATCTCATTTTGGTTGCTGTTACTGCAAAATACCCTGCAACACAAAGATAGGATGTTGGAAATGAAAGCAGGCTTTTCAGTGCTTTTGTGGCAGTCTCGGGATATTCCACCTTGACTTTAATCCAGGATGGATGGAGATTTGAAGTTGTCTCAAAC
This sequence comes from Mormoops blainvillei, assembly GCA_004026545.1. NCBI lineage: Eukaryota > Metazoa > Chordata > Mammalia > Chiroptera > Mormoopidae > Mormoops > Mormoops blainvillei. Next base: position 230,820 of record PVJD01001737.1, read on the forward strand.
ATGCTTTTAAGGCCCCTGTCATTTGTGATTTCAAGCAGCTGGTTCTGTTATAGCACAGACAAAGTCAATTCACCTGGCTTATTCACAAATGGGTCATGGATTCATTCCTTCCCAGTTTGGGGGTCTTTTGTGGTTGGGAAGTAATGTTCAAACTCTTCTGAGAGCTGAGATAGGTGATTGTGCACCAGCTGAGAGAAAGAAGGCCCTGGCTCAGTCCTTCCAAAATCTCTGCTGAGGTGTGAAATGTCAAAAATCCCCATGTTCGTTCCTTGCCCCCATAATTCCAGTTTGGCTTTGAATGCAGCCACTTTATCTGCCGACTTGAACACAGTTGTTGATCTCCCCTGAAGTGACAGATTGTGTTCATTGAGTAGGTTGAATATGTCACACAAATAAGCAATTTTTGTGACCCATTCTGTGTCACTGAAATGTGCTGCCAGTGGTGACTGTTTTTCTGAAAGAAATCTCTGGAGCGGCTCTCATTACTCAGAAACTCTGACCAGTGGTCTGCCTTTAGAAAGCATCTCACTTCTCTGTGTAAGAGAGGACGTGTGTGCTCTGCGTCCATCTCCTCACAGAGCTGCCCAAACAGACGTGAGTTAAGGGCGTGCACTTTAATGTGGTTGATAATTTTAATCACATCCTGCAAAATGTTAAGTTCAGGTGACATTTCTTGGCTAGCCAGCATTTCTCTATGGATGACACAGTGCATAGACTCACATTCAGAAGTGATCTCTTTGACCCGAGTAGTGAAACCAGAAAGCCATCCAGTCATGTCTGCCGCTCCATCCATGCATATACTGACACAAAATGACCAATTCTGTTTTCTGATATGTAATCATTCAAAGACTTGAATAGTTCTGCAGCTGTGGTATTGGTTGGCAACAACAGTGCACATAACATATCCTCATGCATGTCCTCCTAAAAAATATATCTCACAAAACTAAACATTGTTGCTTTGTTGTCAAAATTGGTAGACTCATCAACCTGGATTGCATACCACAGTGACTCAATCCTCTCTAACAGTTGTGCCTCAATATCCTCTGCAATTTCATCAGTTTGAGTAGTTATAGCACGAGCTGAAAGAGGAACATGTGCCACCTTTTGAACTGCAGCCTCTTTTAAAAGTTCACGACAAATGTCCTTAGCAGGATCAACTCTTAACCAATAATAAAGAGTTTCTTAGCTTTAGCACCGTAGTTAGCGACTAAGAACGATGCTCTCAGTGCAGTCACATCTGATGAAGTGGTGGCCTTTAATAACTGCTTCTGTTCTTTGTGTTCATGTTTTCTTTTTCTTTTGAAAAACTCCAAAGGCTTGACTTTTGATGCAGGTGCTTGGTCTCCATGTGGCAAAGCAGTTTTGAAGGTTTCATGGCTTCATTGGATAGCTGGTCACCAATATTATACAAAGCGGGCTTGGAGAATGGACCTGTTGTAATGAACTTGCAGTTTAAGTAAGACTCTTGGTATTTTCTTTTAAATGCAGTTTTCTTTTTGTTGGCAGTCTTAGAGTCTTTTGCTCTGTCATCATTGGGTCTTTCCCCCTTTTCAAAGAAGCTCTCCAGCAACATTTGTTTTTCACTCATTTTGCCTAGGGTTAGCTTGTGGGTTTACCAAAACTGTGACTGAGACAAATGCACAGTGTGGAAAAGAGGCATGGATGGAAGTGGTAAATAAAATAATGGGCAGGCCATGTGCAGAGTAAAATAAGTTTTGGATTCTGGCTTAAAGGCTGCTACCAGATGCAGCTGTAGAATTGAAGTGCATCAACTCTTTTGCCACTGTAAAGCATGCCACCAGGTGCAGCTTAATTGTCACTTGTCACTCACTGATAAGGTTTTGATATGAGTCTACAAGCAATTGATGTATTATGGTCTCTGGGCAATCAGACCTCTCCGCTAACGATAATCTATATTTGCAGCTTCTCCGCAGTCCTAACATCACTGCCTCAGCTCCACCTAAGATCATCAGGCATTAGATTCTCATAAGGAGCGTGCAACCTAGATGCCTCACATGCACAGTTCACAGTGGGGTTTGCCCCCCTAAGAGAATCTAATGCCGCCATTGCTCTGACAGGAGGCAGAGCTCAGGTGGTAGTGTGAGCAATGGGGAGTGGCTGTAAATACAGATGAAGCTTTGCTCACTCACCTACTGCTCACCTCCTGCTGTGCCACTCGGGTGTTGGGGACCCATGCAGTGACAGAAAAGGACCAAACATTGAGGTGGGAGGAAAGCCAGGTGGATAGGTATCCTAGAAGCTAAAAAAGAAAGTGAATAAGAAGGAGGGAGTGATAAAGAGGATTAGTGCTGACATTAGTACAGTAAGACGGGAACTCAGAAAAGACCATTGGACTTAGCAATGGATATCTTGACAAGAACAGTTTCAGTGGAGTGATGGGTGTGAAAGCTGGACTAGAATAGATTTGAGAGTATCACATGGGAGGTGTGGGGAGACTGTAGTTACTAGCATGGAGGAGTATTTGCAGGGGATATGGAGTCATGCTAGTGGGAATGCGAATAGAAATGATTCAGTAGAATGATACAGGAGGGAAAGGAGGACTGTTAGAGGAAAGAGGCCAGAGGCGGATGGGGTCCAGTGCATCAGGGCATGGACTGGCTTTACACTGAAGCACAGAGAATTCATCCATTGCAAATACGGGAATGCAGAGTAAGGGGGCAGACGATGATAAGTGGGTAGATGTGGTAGAGTGAGTCTGAGAAAATATCCACTGCTTAAAATTTCCTAATGAAGTAGGAAAGAAATCAGGAAAGCAGATAGGAAGGAGGTGGTAGAAGTTTATATAGAGGAATTGGTGTGAAATATTTTATTGGAGAATGGATTGGATGGACAAGGTTTGAAGTATATACTATGTGTGTTAGATAGAGCTTGATCCAGTGATACCAAATCTTAGTATACTTATTAACTTAGGGTTTGTTTGATCCAATTCCTGAGAAAGTTATGACAAAGATCTCACTGTAACAGAGAATTTGTCAAGTTGCATGTATACTTCTGTCAACTTTTGCTTCACATATTTTATTTTATTAGTACATGTAAATTTAGATTTGTATTCTCAGTGAGTAAAACCTTGTGTTATGTAGCAAACCTCTTTAGCTCTGATGTTTCTATTATATTTGCAGTACCTTTTGCTATATCAGCTCTCTTTTGGGTTGTATTTCACACTTGTATTTTTAACCTTTTTATGTCCTTATGGTTAAGAGTGTCTCTTGAAACAGGATGTAGCTGAATTTTTGTTTTAATACAGTCTGTGTGGGGTAAGCAAGAAAGGTGTGTGTGAAGTAGGGATACAGAGATTGTATCCCACTTCAGAATTAGATTTGGAAGAGAAAAAGGAAAAAGGAAAAAATGTAGAAAAGAACACCAAGGGTAGTGGATGCTGGGTTTTGAAAGGTAAAGGAAAGCAGGTGAAAGTCCATGGATTAGCTGGCTAAAGGAAGCACAGCGGGAGAGCTATCCCACAGCCCACAAGGGCCCCAGTGGAGGTGATAAGGATACTTTGGATGTTATACGCGTTGAGGAACACCTGTGACCTGCACATGGGGCCAAACCTACACAGAGCAAAGAGAGAATCCACTGCTGAGCCCGAGTTAATGATGTAGAATAAATTCACTGGACTCCATTCTCCCTGGGGTGGATCTCTGAGGCAAAAGGCAGGGAAAATCAAAACTTTGGTAGGGAGTGATTTCAGAAACACTTCTTAATAACTATGGGTTTTTAAATTAGGAATAAGCTCTCAGAGAGGCTGTAGGTTTCGCAATGCAGTTATTCAATCATAAACCAAATATGTATTGATTGCACAAGTCAGGCACTTGTTTGTATGGCGAGGAACCAAAACAAGATGAGCAACAAAACTTAACAGACCCGGGAAGTTTCTAACCCCCAGTCTTTAAACATGATCTTTAGACTTTCTGAAGCCATCAACAATGGGGACATCTTAGTCAGTTTTTTGGAAAAAAACCCCACAAAAACCAAAACCCAGATCTTTAGGTGACTGCAATTCTCAGGGGAAAGGATGGTGATCGGGAAGCCCCATGGCTCTGCCTGGCACAAGAGTAACAGCAGTGGGTTTCGTTCTGGGGGCAATCCCAAAGGCCAGACCAGCGGGCTTATACGTGGGGCCCAACGGGGAGGCGAGTAGGACTCTTGCTCTGCACACTAAGGCAGTGACTGTTAACCTGTTTGGGAACCTGAGAAGACCAGTGGACCCTCTCCCTACAACGGTGGTTTTCCAGGGCTATTTGGAATATTTGCCTATCTTTTCGGTAGTTGTGATTCGGGCTCTGCTGGTAGTATCTCATGGGCAGAGGCCTGAGATAATGCCAAAGACCCTGTAAACATAGGACAGCTCCCACAGCCAAGAGTGGTCTGGTCCCAGGTGTCAGTAAGACCAAGGGTGGGAAATTGCTCTGGATAAAGACATGGCTGCCTATACACATAAAACTTTGAGGACAATTCCAGGAGTTTCAAGGACTTGCTGAAACCTGTCAATAGACCCACTCTGAGTCAACTCACTTCAGGACAAAACTCTCTGCTGGAAGGTTCTATGTACAGTTGACCCTTGAAGAACATGAGTTTGAACTGCATTGGTTCACTTATATGCAGATCTTTTCAATAAATACGTAGAGGACAACAAATGTATTTTTCTTTCTTATGATTTTCTTAATTACATTTTCTTTTCTGTAGCTTAGTTTATTGTAAGAACACAGTATATAACATATATAGCATGCAAAATATGTGTTAATTGACTGTGTTATGAGTAAGCTTCCATATAGCCTATAAATAGTTAAGTTTTTGTAGAGTCAAAGGTTATATATGGGTTTTTGATTGCACAGGAGTTGAGGCTTCCAACCTCCATGCTGTTCAAGGGTAAACTGTTGTCACATATCAGGACAAAAGATAGACTTCTCTGAGCTTTATTTCAGACAGCTGAGTTAAATTTTAGAACAGTATCAGAAACGTATTTAATGGTTTACATTCTTTGAAATAAAGCATGCATTTTTACAACAACTTTCCGCTTTATTTTCAAATCAATGTGTATTGTAAGCCAAACATGATACAGATGTTTTTGATTCATATACTAATACATCAAGATGTTATTTCGTATGGGTCATATGTTAGCAAAGTTGGGAAGGCTTTCTTTTTAGTAAGTCTCTAAAGGGTCATTTAATTTTTAAAGGTAGGAGGTCATATTTTTCCATTAAGAAATCAACTAGCGTGGGTTCAAATCATGTGCGAGCACACAGCCATCCCTTCTGTATTTTATCATATGCTTCTCCAATATGTGAGTGATGGCTGCATGGATCTTTGTTCAATATATTGCCAATAAAGTTTAAGCTTAAGCTTTTTTGGGGGTAATTTTTGCCTCATTAAAACAGTTAAACAATCCCAGGAAATAGTGTAAAGTTCTTTGGTGAACAAGCATGCTAATAACTTTCATAAAAATCTCACTATTTGATTTATAAAACTTTCTGCTGTAGTCTAGGGATTCATTAAAAAGCTGATTATATCAGTCCTGCATGTAAGTTGAAAAGCACATTTTATTGATCATTCAGTAATATGCTCTGACTTCAGAAATGTTTTATTAAATATATGCTATTTACTATTCATTGTATGGAACTGAAAAGGAGACAAGTTTAAGAAAAAACACACTCTAAATCACTGAGCAATCTTTAAATTTTTAATGCCATTGAACAACATAAATGCCACTCCTTATGCTTTTACCTTTAATTTGTATGTGTTTGGTTGAACATGAAGGCATGTTATTTTAGCATTTTTCCAGCTGAATACAGTGCTTAAAGTGCTAAGAATGGTGATTAAGATTGCAGTTAGTGTTTGAGAAGAGAAAATGGAATACTTGAAGCAATTGTTTAGGTTTTCAACCACTCAACAAATATTTATTTATTGTAGGCTCTAAACCAGGAATTTGAGGTAATATAAAAATGAATCAAACAGGGATCCTCTCCTCAGTGAATGGGCTGTTCGAGGCGGGAGATGAGGTAGGCCATTTGTTTATTCATTCATTTGACAAATGCTTATTGAGCATTTACTATGGTATAGTTCTATGCCCCAGGAAGCCATTGGCAAATAAAACAGCCAGAATCTCTGCCCTTGTCAAACTGGCACCTTATGAGGAGACCATTGGGAAGATAGGACAAGAGAGTAATATGAAGAAGGCCATTCCCACAGAGGAATATGAGCAATAATACTAAGACAATGCTTATTGTGCATCTACTCTGCACCAGGCACAGTGATAGGCTTATTCAATTCTCCAACATCCGCTAAGGCAAGCATTATATTTTAATTGTTCAAGTGAGTGAACTGAGGTTGAAAGAGACTAGGTAGTTCATTCAGAGTCACAAACTATATAGGCATTATTGACTGAATGGAATAGAATTCTATCTGGTTATCTTCCAACTAATGTCTAAGGAAGCAGAAACCCCAGTGAACTACAGAAAACATGAAGCCTGAAGAGAGATCAGACTGTGATACTGTATTAATGCCTTGATGGTACTCTGGGATATAGCAACAGATGGAGACAGCTTTGGGGATTGAGCATGTGTGCATAAAATTATTGCCTTTTAACAAGCACAGTAGGGTGTGCAGGGTAAAATCTATTACAGAACTGTTGCTGTAAGTGTGAGAAATTGAACAAATATCCTACGGTCTTAGAAGAACTGAACTATCTCCAACAAGAAGTTCAAGAACGTTTCCATAAATTCAGAGACCATGGCATTGTAGCTGAGAGTAGAATGCCACCAATAGAAAGTTCTCTATTTTCCTGGAAAAAGAGCAGATGTATCCTCCACTTATTACCAGTTATTAAGTAGTTGGCAACATTTGCTCAGTACTAATCATATGTGTGCAATAATCGTGATAGCTATTGGTATCCTATACTTTAAACTTTAAAATTATTTTCTACTGCAAGTTTAAATCCAATAGAACTATTAGGAAATTTTCTTTGAGATTTGCCTACGATATTTATTTCATATTTCAATTGATAGACTATCCATCTTTGCCACTCAATTCCCTAATTTAATCAGGCTTTATAATTGCTGTTTAGATGTCTCAGAGTTTGGGCTGCATTTAGGGAGTTTCTAGTGTTGGGGTTATACAATAGAGTTGATATTCTCTGCTTACTTCTGGCCAGATAATTCTAGTCCTGAGTTTATTCATTGTCTGTGGTGTTTTTTAAAAACCGTTTTTAAGTTTTATTGAGGTATAATTGACATATGGTAAACTACTAAAATGCTAAGTTTTGACACATTTGTATACTCATGAAAACATAACCACAATCAAGACAATTAAAATATCTACTATCCTGCCCCCCAGAGATTCCTCATGCACCTTTGTGCATTTTCCCAGTTTCTCCCCATTATTTCTTGACCCCATTACTAAATAACTAGTGTTTTTGCCTTCCTTTAAGTTGCATTTCCATTAATTTCCATTAATTTCCATATCACAGAACTTTATATGACTGAAATCTTACAGTATATGCTCTTCTGTATGGCTTCTTTCACTCAGAACAATTATTCTGATATTCATGCATGTTGCAGCAAATCAACAGTTCATTCCTTTATAATGTTGAGTAATATTCAACCGTGTGGATATACAGTTTATATATTCATTCATTTGCTAATAGACACTTGGCTTTCTCAGTTTTTGGCTATGACAAATAAAGGTGCTAAAATATTTTTGTTCGTATGGATATATGAGGTCTGTCCAGAAGGTATCCAGCTATGTAATATGAAAAATAGAGACATTTATTGAAGAAGATACAAGATACAAGAAATATTGTACATAGGACAATGATACCTCAGTCCCCTTCAAAGTAGGCACCTTGGGACCTCGCACAGTTCTCCTAATTGCCATCAGCTGCCCTGCTGTATTTTCCTGGGTCTCATGGAGGGTCTGAAATCTCTTTCCTTTCAAAGGTAATTTTAGTTTTGGGAAAAACCAGAAGTCGCCGGGTGCCAAATCTGGGCAGTAGGGGCAATGAGTTACCTGGGAGATTTGAAGTTTCACCAAAAAATTTCATGAGCTGTGATCATGGGTGGGCGTGTTGTCATTATAAAGCTGCCAGTCACTAGTTGCCCATAGCTGTGGCCTTCTTAGTCATCTAAATAGTTTCTCATGGAGGAATGTTCAAACTTAATGCAAAATTTGATGTAGACTCATTACTCTACTTGCTCACTTTGAATGCAACAGTCACACAATACACATGGTCACTCAAAAATGTCTACTAATCTCACTGACTAGTACAGTGATGTCATCATTGTTCATGCATGCATATTCCAGTCCACTCTCCTTGGCTGCCAGGTTACAATGATGTTGTGTAAACCATTCTCGTTATATTAACAATGGTTGGACTTTTTTCTGGACAGATCTCATGTATTTTAATTTTTCTTGAGTAAATACCTAGGAGCAGAATGGGTGGATCACAGTGCTGGATCTCAGCACTGGATCTACAACATTATACTGGAGGCCCCAGCATACCCAATACAGCAAGAAAAACAGTTATAAGGCATCCAAATTAGAAAGGAAGAAGTAAAACTGTTTTTAGTTATGAAAGACATCATTTATGTAGAAAATTTAATTGAACATACAAGAATCTATTAGAACTAATAAATTAGTTTAACAAGGTTTTAGGATACAAGATCAATATATAAAAAATAATTGTGTTCAAATATACTAATATCAAATAAGCAGAAATTGAAGTTCTTAAAAACACCATTTAAAATAGTATCTAAAATTATTAAGTACTTAGAGATTAAAATGAGTCTAGTACCAATTCCATTGTGGTGGTGGTGGCGGGGTTCCCCACACCAACAAGCAAAGCCTCAGAACACCTGCTGGGTATTGTACAATTCAACTCAATTCTGACACAATCGTCCTAGAGATAGCACCAAGATCCCACAGATTAAGGGTTTAATCCTACAGGCTGTCCCACCTACCACCACTTCAGACATCAGTTGCAAATTCAGGTTGTCACTTGACTTTCTGACTGACTGACTATAGTTCAGAGGTTCCTGCAGCTCCCTTCTCTGGTTTTATTAAATTGCTAGAGCAGTTCATAGGACTCAGAGAAGCATTTTACTTACTATATCACCAGTTTATTATAAAAGGCTATCACTCAGGAACAGCCAGTAAAAGAAATGCATAGGGCCAAGCATGGGGAAAGGGCGTGGAGCTTCTGTGCTCTCTCGAGGAGTGCCTGCCACTTTCCCCAAGTCTCCAGAGATGTTCACCAACGTGGAAGGTCTCTGAACCCCATCCTTTGGGGTTATTATGGAGGCTTTACTATGTAGACATGATTGGTTAAATGATTAACCAGTGATTCAACCTCCAGCTCCTCTCCCACCTCTGGAGATTAGAGGGGTGGGTCTGAAAGTTTCAGTTCTCCAATCACATGGTTGAGTCTCGTGACAACCAGGCCCCATCCTTAAGTGCTTTTCAAAAATTGCCTCATTAACATAAATTCAGGTTTAGTTAAAAGGGATTTGTTATGAATATTGAGTCTTCATACTCTTATCACTTAGGAAATTCCAAAGGTTTTAGGAGCTCTGTGCTAGGAACTAGGACAAAGACCAAATAAAAGGTCTGTCCAGAAAAAGTCCAGGCATTGTTAATATAATGAAAACGGTTTGTGTGGCATTGGCATAACCTGCCAGCCAAGGAGAGTGGACTGGAATGCACATGTGTGAACAATGACAGCTTCACTGTACTAGTCAGTGGGGGTGGTAGACGCTGTTGAGTGAGTATGTACTGTGTGGCCATGACATTAAAAATGACAGTGAATAGAGGAATGAATCTACATCAAATTTTGCAGTCCTCTGTGGGAAACTATTCGGATGATTCAGCAGGCCATAGCTATGGGCAACTGGTGATTGGCAGCTTTATCAAAACAATGTACCCTCTCATGCATCACTTCTTGTGCAGGGTTTTTTTGTGAAACATCAATCACCCAGATGACTCAGCCCCCTACAACCCAGATTTGGTACCCTGTGACTTCTAGCTTTTCCCAAAACTAAAATCACCTTTGAAAGGGAAGAGATTTCAAATTGTCAGTGAGATCCAGGAAAATATGACAGGGCAGCTGATGGCAATCAGGAGAAATATGTGAGGTCCTAAGGTGTCTACTTTGAAGGGGACTGAGGTATTGTCCTATGTACAATGTTTCTTGTATCATGTATCTTCTTTAATAAATGTCTCTGTTTTACCTATTACATGGCTGGATACCTTCTAAACAGACCTCGTGTATATTTTTTATTATAAGTCATAACATCACAGGGATAAGTCTGATAAAATATGTGAAAAACCTGTACATCAAACTGCAAAACATTGCTGAGAGAAATTAAACAAGACCCCAGTAAGTGGAAGGATATGCATGTTCATATTCAGAAGATGTAAATTTGAGTCAGGTTGTTTTTAGAGTCAATGAAATTTCAATCAAAACCCCAGAAGGCTTTTATGCAGAAACTGACAAATGAATTCTAAAATTCATATGGAAATGCAAAGGACCTAGAATAGCAAAAATAGTTCTGAAATAGAAGACCAAAGTCAGAAGACAAAATGTAGCTAATTTCAAGACTCACAAAACTAGAGTAATCAAGGAAGTGTGGAACTGGTGTCAAGATAGAAAAGCTGACCAATGGAAAATATTACAAAGTCCAGAAATAGACACACACATATATGTGCAACTCATTTTTCACAAAGATGTGCAAAGTCACCTTTCTAACAAATTGTGCTTGAATAGTTGGATATCCACATGCAAAATAATGAACTTCTATCCTATGTTTAACATATAATAACAAATGAATCATAGACCTTAATATTAAACCTAAAAATATGAGGGGGTGATATCATCAAGATGGCAACATAGGTCATCCCCAACATCAGTCCCATCTACAAGATAGAGTATCCAAGGGGAACAGGGGGTATAAGGGGTTTAAATGGTAATGGAAAAATGCAATAAATTTTGTTTTAAAAGATAAACTATCCATAGACAAAATACTATTGTGAAAATTTCAGAACCTGATGTGAGGTTCGCATACCCTTTGGGTCAAAAAGGACTAAAAAGGACCACATTAGAAGAGTAAGAGGAGCTGTTACATCTTGGCCACTTTACTCCTCTCCCTGGCTGGCACAGTATCACACTGAGAGGGATACCACAGACCTATGGTTTCTCTAGTGAGAAAAAGAGAACCCAAGGTGTAAATCCAGTTTCCCCAATATGTGGGACACTTTCTGGGAGGCTCACTTGTTACTTACCTCATGTGTTTCACTAGGGGAGTTTGTGGTGTTCAACCACTGGAGATCAATCAGACAGAGATGAAGAAAGAGGAGTGCTTACAATCATGAGTGCTCAGATCTTAGCAGGCTGCATTCTTGCTTGCCCAAACAGACATACCAGGCAGGGAGCTCGTCTGGCAGTTCTGCCTGATTTCCATCTCTAGCCAAAGTGTTATACTGGCGGTATAGCTTATTTTATGGCCCTGACAGGACAAACTTCCAATCTGGTACACTGAAAACTTTAAGACTTTGATTAAATAAATTAAATACACCAATAAGTAGAAAGGTATTTAATGTCCATGGATCAGAAGAATTAATATTGTTAAAAATTGCATCTGTAGATCCAATGCAATCCCTATCAAAATTCCAGTGGCATTTTTTTTAACAGAAATTAGATACAACAATCCTAAAATTTGCATGGACCACATAAGACTCCATGCACCCAAAGCAATCTCGATAAAGAAGATTAAAGCTGTTGGCATCATGTTTCCTGATTTCAAACTATACTACCAAGCTATAGTAATCTAAACAGTGTGGTACTGGCATAAAATGGATACACAGACCAATGGCACAGAATTGAGAACCCAGAAATAAATTTACATATATACAGTCAACTAATATTTGTCAAGGGAGCCAAGAATACCCAGTGGGGAAAACATAGTCTATTCAATAAATGATATCAGGAAAACTGGATATTTATATGCAAAAAAATAAAACTGGAGTATATCTTATACTGCTCAAAAAATTAACTCAAAATGGATTAAAGGCTTAAACATAATACATGAAATTACAAAATTTCTAGAAGAAAACACAGATGGCAACTCCTTGACAGGCAAATGGCCACTGTGTGCATGAAAAAGGGCTCAACAACATCAGTAATTATTGGGGAAGTGCAAATCAAAACCACAATGAGGTATCACTTCACCTGTTATATATGAATGGATATAAAAAAGCAGATAAATGCTAGGAAGTATGTGAAGAAAAGGGAACACTTGCACACCCTCAGTGGGAAATTGGTGCAACCACTATGGACGTTCCTCAAAAAGCTAAAAACAGAATTATCATATGATTGGGCAATTTTATTTCTGGGTATGTATCTGAAGGAAATGTAATCTCTGTCTCAAATTGATATCTGCAGCCCCATGTTCATTGCAGCATTAGTTACAATAACCAAGACAGAAACAAACTAGGTGTTCATTGGCAGATGAATGAATATAGAAAAAGTGGCATACATATGCTCTGTCCAGAAACTACCCAGTCATATAATATAAAAAATAGAGACACTTACTGAAGAAGATACAAGATATAAGAGACATTGCACATCGGACAATGATGCCTCAGTCCTCTTCAAAGCAGGCAACTTGGGACCTCACACAATTCTCCCAGCATCTCTCGCACTGTTCAAAGCACTATACAAAATCTTTGTTGGAATTGCCATCAGCTGCCCCATCGTATTTTCCTGAATATCATCGAAGATCTGAAGTCCCTTCCCTTTCAAAGGTGATTTTAGTTTTGAGAAAAGCCAGAAGTCATCGGGCGCTGGATCTAGTTCATTGGAAGCTGTTTGAATTAAGTCATTAACAAGTACAGCACGATGTTCCTTTTGCTCTGGTAGCGGAAGCCGTGGAATGAATTTTGCCATGACGCTTCTTGCCAAGACCCTACCTTGGCATCTTGCCAAGATCAAAATCTTGGACACAGCTTTTGGAATCCCCAAATCAGCTTCTAGTTCTCTCATTGTCAGTCACCAATCTTTGTTGATTGCAGCCCATACACAGTCAACATTCTCAGGTGTTCTGCTGGTTTCAGGTCTTCCAGAATGTGGATCACTTTCAACAGATTTTTTACCACCTTTGAAGCATTTTTGCCATACTTTTACTTGCATTGCACTTATTGCATCATCCCCAAAAGTCTTTATTTTCTATTTTTTTATTGTTGTTCAAGTACAGTTGTCTCCATTTTCCTGTCACCACTTTCCCTGTCCCACCTACCCTCACCTCCCACCTCCCACCCTCAATCCTTCCCACTCTGGCTTTGTCCATGGGTCCTTTATGCATGTTCCTCGATGACCCTTCCCCTTTTTTCCCCCATTATCTCCCTCCC